>WAAB01015231.1:6647-19567 GCA_013389865.1 Piaya cayana | reverse complement strand
CGGTTTTTTTTTTTACGCTGAGGACCGGCACAGCTGTTTTTCGCTTATCCCAACATGGATTCTCTCATTAGGGGAGGAATCCTGAAGGCCCGTTTGTGTTTCGTTTAATGGTAATGAAAAAATCTCTCTCTTTAGGCAGTTTTAAAAGCAGTGGGGTTTAAAGCCTTCGTGTGAAACACGCTTAAAAAAGATGCTGGATTAGTGCTGAGGTGAGGCAGAGAAATACGTCGCGTTACACGATAAAAATAGCTCCAGCGGTGAGACGCACGCAGGAATGTGACCAGGCGCTTCGGTTGCCACGGGATTAGCGGGAGGCAGCCTCGCAGCTCTCCGATCGATCGGGGTAATTGCTCATCTACACAGCTTTACCTTATAGGAAAGAGGAAATAATTACTTCTTAAAAAAAGCATTCTGCCTTGCGTTTACCATCGGGTAACTTTGTGAAGCTCGTTTTGTTGTTTTCTTAACGTGGCTTCCTCGTCTGCCATCCCCCTTGGAGTTTTATGGCCTGATCCGGAATTCTTGCGCTTGCACACGGATGTTTCTAACACCAGCATCTTCCTTCGGTCTCTTCCAACTGGTTTGCATTTCACTTAATGACCAGGCCTGATTGTTCTTCACTGGTTTATGGATATTTGTACGGGATATTCAGACTCTTGCTCACCCCTTGATGCCTTTCTCCTCATTTTTTTTGCTGCCTTAATGATTCCAATCGTTGAATCTTGCTTGTGGAACTACTAGCAAAGCACATTTTAAGCAGCACGTCGGGAACCTTAGAAACACATCCCCTTGGTCAGGCCTGAGCGGGACAGCTTAATTATTCCCCAGTAACAGGAGCGCAATCTCAGCTGTGTGCGAAGCAGGCTCTGTTCGAAATGGAGGTTGGTTTCCGAAGATCCTATCCAAGGGATTTAAAACATGCTTTGCCATCTGGTAGGGTGCCAGGCTCGATGTCGGTGTGTCATTCCAGTTGGACTGAAGGGTTATTTTTCTCTCGTCGGAAGATTACAGATGTGCTGTAACTGATAGCCGCAGCCTGTTCAAGCATCCATGTCTGAGCTGCTTTCTTACACAGCTTCCATCGCAGGTCCTGTGAAACGGAAAAATAGGTGTAGGAAGAATATTTAGTAGAATATTTAATTGGGTAGGAGAATATTTAGTTCAGTGTTTATATTTACCGCATAGCTTGTTGATACGCTTATAGAAAGGTAAGCCAGGCTGGGAAATCTCAGTGGTAAAAGTGTCTTAAAGTATCTATTAATCTCTCATGTGAAAAGAAAAGCTTTTTATGTGGCAGCGGCAGTACAGATGGGCTGGATTCCTTTGTCCGTTGGTGATGGATGCTTGACTCATGGCGAGTTGCGAGGGTCATCTCCTAGGGAAGAAACAGAAGGGAATGAGCACGGGCAGTGCTAAAAATAAAGGTTGGGAAGCTCATGAAGGCCTTGGCTGCTGAGGCGAGGTAATACTGGCAGAGTCCATTGGGAGGCTCCTCTCTCCATTAGGAGCAGAGCAGCTCCCTCAGAAGGGCAGGGAGAGCCCACCTGCCCGCAGCAGCAGGGACAGCCGGGATGAGCAGCGAGGATGCTCTGGTTCACATCACACACTCAGGTTCATATCACACACTCAGGTTCATATCACACACTCAGGTTCACATCACACAGGTTCACATCACGCGAGCATTTCTTTTGCTTAGAGAAGGGCTGGTGTGTTCAGACGCCACAGAGGAGGAGGTGTAACCATCACTGGAGAATGTGCTGTGCTAGGATATGAGACAACCTGCTCGCAAAGCTGCTCATTTCACAAACCATATTTCCGTGATTCTACTTTCTGTTGCCATCCATCCTCTTTTCCACCTCCTGAAAAGCGAACGCTCTTAGAGCAGCGCTGCTCTCCCTCACCTGTGGAGACGCAAAGCTGCGGGATGCGGAGGGGGGGTGGCTGGTACTCAGGCTTGAGCCCGCGATCAGGAGGCGATTTGCTTAAAAGATCGGGAGGTGCATTTTTCAAGAGGAAGGGCTGTTTGCTTGGGAGCATCAAATTCTTTGCTGGAGCATTAGATTTCCTTGGGTCGGGGGCCCCGTGCGGGGCTGGGCTGGAGGAGGCAGCTGCTGTGTTTCCTGTGTTTTCAGCACAGTAACAGATGACATGGGGATGGGAAAAGTATTAGGAAAAAGAGTGGGTGGTGGTTTGGGGTTTTTTTTTCCCAGTAAACTATTGCAAGGCTGGGGGGTCTGAAATCAAGCACAAGCCCAATTGGATTGTGGAAGCTAAACGCCGTTATTTGAGGTGATAAAATCACTTGTAAAGCGGTTGTCCCATAGGAGTTAAGCAGCAAGAGCTGTGGGAGGGGACGGACCCAACTCCCTGCTTGGAATTCAGTTACAGTGAGGCAGGCACAAGCCTTTCCCTAGATTCCTGAAGTTCTCTCCAAAAGCACTTGGAGCTTGTGGGTGAGGTAGGTATCTGGGAGTCAGTGCAACCACACCTCTGTCTCCACGAGGCTTTTGTCTGGCTGGGGAGCAGCATCTCGTTAATCTGTGAGGTAATCGTGTCATTTTGCCACGTGCACCGTTGATGTTCTCCTTAGCGAGGTGCCGCACTGAAAATTCGGCTGAAGAAATAATCGCAGGCCGTAAAATAACACACGTGTAGGCTCCTTCCATTTGCTAAACTTGGACTGACAAGGGCTCCCTAACGGACAGAGACACTCGCGGTGCTTCCAGATGTCAGCAGCTAGAAAAGAACGCGGATGTAAATGGAGGCTCGAGCTGAAGTGCCTCAGATGGTTCCCACCTCAGCGTTACCCGGGTTTAATGTTTAATTCATAACTTTCTGCTTTCTGAATTACACGGTAAAGACACTGAGAGTGGCTTGAAGAGAGCCTCGGGGAGGCAGCCTTAAGTTAAGAGAATAGAGACTGGCCCACCACCACAGGCCGTAAGGAATATTCCACGCTGGAGATGGGCTGGTGTTTGTAGCACGATAGTTTTTGTCCTACTATGAACACACTCTGATCAAACCACCGGCTTCGGTTTGCTCCCCTGGGCAGGTCTCGCCTTAAGCCGATCTGGGGGATGTGTTGGTCACCAGGTAATAAAGGGAATGAGATTCCTGGTATGCAATCTGCTGGTCTGGGAAGATGAAGAGGAGGCTGAGGGGAGACCTCATTGCTCTCTACAACTACCTGAAGGGAGGTTGTGGAGAGGAGGGAGCTGGCCTCTTCTCCCAAGGGACAGGGGACAGGACGAGGGGGAATGGCCTCAAGCTCCGCCAGGGGAGATTTAGGCTAGAGATTAGGAGGAAGTTCTTTATGGAAAGGGTCATTAGGCATTGGAATATGCTGCCCAGGGAGGTGGTTGATTCGCCTTCCCTGGAGGTGTTTAAGTCACGAGTAGACGAGGTCCTGAGGGACATGGTTTAGTGTTTGGTGGGAATGGTTGGACTCGATGATCCGATGGGTCTCTTCCAACCCGCTGATTCTGTGATTCTGTGAAGTTCTTGCCTCCTGATTCCTTGGAGGTTTTTCTCCCTTTGCTGTGCGACTGTCTTGCCCTGGGGTTGGTCCCTTCCTTACCAGCATGAGTCCTGACCAGTTTCCTTTCTCCGCAGGGGACACTACACAGAAAATGAGATCTGCACAGTATCCTACCCCAGCAGAATTGGATGCTTATGCTAAGAAGGTCGCCAACAATCCGCTGACCATAAAGATTTTCCCAAACAGTGTCAAAGTTCCCCAGAGGAAACACATACGCCGTACTGTGAACGGACTTGATACTTCGGGCCAGAGGTACAGTCCCTACCCGTCTCAGGCCACCACGAAAACCGGCCTCCTGGCGATAGTCAAGTCTCCAGCGAAAGGAATCGTCAAGGACTTTGACGGGACGCGCGCGCGCCTGCTGCCGGAGGCGATGATGAATCCCCCTTCCACACCATACGTTGCACCTAGCACTTTAACCCACCCGCAGGCGCTCGCTCGCCAGCAGGCTCTCCAGCACGCACAGACTTTGCCGCACCCCCAGAGTATCCCGCAGCCACAGACTTTGCAGCACCCTCAGGGTATTCCACAGCCACCAAGCTTACCGCACCCTCAGGGGATCCCGCAGGCGCTGCCGCACCCTCCCAGCGTGCCGCAGCCGCAGGGCTTGCAGCATCCTCCGACCATGGCGCACCAGACTCTGCAGCACCCCCCGAACCCTTTGCTGCAGCCGGGTTTACATGGAAGCAGGAAGATGCCGGATGCCGACGCGCCGCCGAATGTGACCGTGTCTACCTCAACCATTCCCCTCTCGATGGCTGCCACCCTGCAGCAGAACCAGCCGCCGGACCTGAGCAGCATCGTGCACCAGATTAACCAGTTCTGCCAGGCCAGGGCTGGCATTAGCACTACCTCAGTGTGCGAGGGACAGATTGCAAACCCCAGCCCTATAAGTCGCAACCTGCTTATCAATGCAAGTACCAGGGTATCTACTCACAATGTCCCTACGCCCATGCCTTCCTGTGTAGTAAACCCTGTCGACCATGCTGCTGCTGCTATTCCTCCTGCCTCTGTGAACGTGCCCATGGTGAATATTAACAGGGTGCCGCCCGCCTACCAGAGCGAGATCAAATCGGTCGCGTGGAACCAGCACCAGCTCGCGCATCTGCAGCAAATGTGCGGGGACGCCGCTGGGCCGGCCGGTCTCGCCGGGAAGCACCCTCAGCGAGAGATGGCGGGGCAGAGCTTTCCCGGCAAAGCTTCAAACTACCCTCAAGAACTGTGCGTGGGCCAGTCGTTCAGCTTGAAGCCCGCCATGGAGAAGCCGACGCCGTCTCCGCCCGTCAACGGCTTGCAGGGACCTTTGCCGTACACCAACGGGCACTATTTCCAGCCCATCTGGAATAACATTCTGCCCACGCCCAACAGCGACAGCTCGGGGTCCCAGGACCTCACCATGCCTTTCCACGGGGGGCAGCCGGCGGGAGCGCCGCTCGATTGCGCAGGAGGAACTCATTACAGAGCCGGGGCTGGCCCGGCCAGCCAGAATAACGTGATGCAGACCATGGATTACCTAAGCGGGGACTTCCAGCAGTCCTGCTTCCGAGAGCAGAGCGTGGCCGTGCTGGGAAAAGTCCATCGGCCTCCCATGAACCGAGCGCCCGAACCAACCGATAGTCGAAATCTTCATATTCAACACCCAGGGTATAGATAGGCTGCAGTCACTTTCACAGACAAAAAACAAAAAACAACAAACCAATATAGGTTTAGTCTTAATTTTAATTAATAAGCAAGGCGTTTTTAACTTGCAAACTTGCGTGATCATTATAGTCACCATTGGAAGAAGACATACTGTATATTTAAAAGCTTTGCTTACGTGTTAACCTGTCTCCTTTACGAATCGAGTATTTAACATGCCTTTTTTTGTTTCAAAGAATTCCACGACACTACTTCGCGCGCCACGGCCGTCGTTTCCTCACCGCAGAATCCCCCTTTTTTGCCTTCTGCTTCGTAGCTGCTTTGCCGGACCGAGTTTTGCTGCGGGGGTTTTTGCAGCCGCATCTGTTCGCCGGCTCCGTAAAGAGCGAGGGAGCGGAGCTGCTGAAATTTCCGTCTCGGTTTCCTCCGAAGATTAAGAGCAACAGGATTTGGTCAGGAAGCAGGGCTTCTCTTTCGACTCCAAAGCCCATTTCATTTAACGCATTAAAACATTGACCATTTGCACTGTCTAGAGGCCTAGTTAATTGAAAAAAAAAAAAAAAAAGAAGCCTACGATTTCAAAGAGCGAGCTAGGGGTATGCATTTAGGCATTAATATAGGAAGAAGCTTTTCAGCTGTTTCTTGCTGAGACGCCCGCGTCCGTCGTTCAGACTTTGTCCAAAGTCTCTGGCGCGTTTCTCCGACACTTTTTTTTGTTTTGCGGACAGGGTATGGAGGAGAGGGAAACGGCAGGTTTAGGACGAAGGCAGCACGGCTGCTTGTAGGTAGCTGCCTTTTTTTTTTTTTCTCTGCATCATATTTCCTCTTCCTCGCTCCCCTTTCGCCAGCCTAAGAGCTAGGGCTGAACCCCTCGCTGCTAGGAGTCTGGCCCTCTTGAAGTGAAGGGAATCCAGACCCACTGACAACTCCAAAAAAAAATAAAAATAGAAAAGGGTTCAGCCGCTTCTCCAGTAGCTAGAATTAATTTCAGGGTGAGGAGACGTCAACTCAAGCTCGTCTCCGGTGCAATGAGTGGGCGCGCGAGACGGTTGATCCGAAGCTCCGCTCACGAGCCACTGGGGGGGACCGACAGTCCCGTGTTCCTCTCCATCAAAAAAAAAACGCCCCAGCGAAGGAAACGGAACAATTCTCTCTCTGGGAATTAGCGAGGCTGTTTTCTAACAATCCCTTTTTCCCAGGGTCTCGGTGCCTAACTCCTCCCGTTCCTTTCCCCCCCCCCACGTCCCTTCGAGCAGCTGGTCCGAGTCGGCGACCGCAGGACACTAACCACTGGGTAACCTCAGCGTCTCGTTCTCCTCCGCGTGCCGAAACGTCTTTTTTTTCCCTTCTAACCGTGAATTTGTTGTGAGTAAAACCGGTTCCTCCTCTCTTTTAACGAGACTGATACTTGAACGTAATGATCACAGTCAAGTTTGGAAATTAAAAAAAAAAAAAAAAAAAAAAAAAAAAAAAAAAAAAAAAAAATAATAATTTNNTTGATTCTTTCTATGTACACTGGCTAAAAAAAAAAAAATATTGCTCTACACTGTAACTTTTAAATGTAATTTTTCTGTATGAATGTCGCCTGGTAGCGTGGGTTTGAGTAGCATCGTGTATGGGTGAACCCACTGGCCTCTTGCCACTCACTGGCCTCCCTCACAGCCCTCTGGAAAAAAAAAAAAAAATAACAAAAAACAAAGCCTTAAGTATTTGCTCCTTGAACTTTTCCTTAACGAGCATGGTTTCAAATCTCACCCGACATAATACGAAATCGAGAATTAAAAAAAAAGAAAAAAGGAAAAAAAAAAAATAAATAACAAGTTTTGAAGTGACGTCATAGTTGGCTTAGAGATTCTTAAAGGAGTTTTTTCGTAAACGGGAAAAAAATTAGCAAAAACGTTTTATTTGTAAATTTTTTTATTTTTTTTTTAATTTAGACGTGTAGTCCTGGGCTGTAACGAATATTTAGGTCTCAAAGCTTAGCAGAGTACGTCTCCCGACTTCCTCGCGTAAGTCGGTACACTTATTATTTAAATTCTTTTTTTTTTTTTTTTAAAGTGTACTCCGAAAACCGTTCTTTAGTGGTAACTCTCTTAGCAAAGCGAAGCAATTGGACTAAAGACGGATTAAATTATGTGTTGGCTTGTGTTGCCTTATATTTNGATAAGAAAAATTAAAAAAAAAAAAAAAAAAAAAAAAGGAAAAACTTGCCTGATTGTGTTATGCCAAATGATAGCGACATGAAGTCCTAATTTATTGTTTATAATCGTATTCCTGCCGTCTTTGTGAAAAACTGGTAAATATACATCTATGAAAGAACTAAACTCCCGAGGCTTTTCATGCAATATATATTATTTTATTTTTAATTTTTTTTTTTTTCGGAATCCACTCGATTGGAAGCCAAGGTGAAGCTGCTTCCCTGACAAGCCTCCCTGTCCACCCCCCCCCATCCCCGATCGACCCAGGGCTGTGCTATGACGTTAACCTTCCCTGCCGAGTTTGTTCCTGTAAGGTGTTCTGCTACCTGAATACACATCTTTGTACTAAATAATAAACTATTGGCCTCTCCTCTCTTCCGTAGCTGCTCATCCCGACTCTTATTCGAAGCTGGTTTGGTTTTTTTATCCTCCTGCTCCTTGCTGAGGGAGATCCCGCGTGCGGCCTGTGCTGTGGGGTTTGTGGACGTGGGTTAGTGTTTGATACGAACGGTTGGACTCGATGATCCGATGGGTCTCTTCCAACCTGGTGATTCTATGATTCTATGAAGCGGATTTGTGCCACGATGGGGATTGTTCCGTGCGGGGTGGTTCCAGGTAGAGCCGCAACCTCTGAAACTTTGCCCCGGTCCAGCAGGATCCAAAGTTACTCCTAAGGCTCATCCAGGTGGGACATGGCTTGAAAAATAGGGAACGTTTCACTATTAAAATCAACTGAAATGCTTCCTTTTTTGTTCTAGGAGTGAGATTTTTATGTTTAAACCAACCCCTTCTGCTTCTCCAGCTGCCTGTCGCTGACGGGCTCGGCTTCCTTCTTCCTGGCCTCGGTGCGGGCCTGAGCATCCTGCCTGCCAGGGAGGATGAAGGGGAGAGCGGATGAGGCTCAAGCCCAAGGCTGGTGTGTGGTAGGAGCTGATGTGTCTTGGAAACACTTAAACGCAGTTTTATTTCATGCCAAAACCAGAGTAACCTGAAGGCCAGGGCCACACTTTCCCCCTCGCCTCGCCCCCCCCGACTCCAAGTGCCTTTGGGGTTCACACGGCTGCTCCCATCACACCACTTGCCTCCCCTTTCTGTCTCTCTCTTCATCTGTGGGTTCCTGTTCCCCTGATGGATCTGAGGCACTTGCAGGTGACAGTTCTGCTCCTTGAGGGAGGAGTTACGGTGTTTTCAGATCTTTTACCTCTTTCTGCTCTCTCACCAGCAGTGAAATCTGCCCCTCTCACCGTACCACACCAGTTTAGCAGAACACCTACCATTTCTCTGATGATTCCCAGCCGGAGGTGGCCCTCAGATCCTAGGAGGATGCACCAGGGGAGATTTAGATTGGATATTAGGCAGAATTTATTTATGGGGTTGTCAAGCACCGAAAGAGGCTGCCCAGGGAGGTGGTTGAGTCCCCAACCCTGGAGAAGACAAATATAAGTAAGTTGTACGGACTTGGAGCTGGATCGATGGTTGAAGTTGATGATCTTAAAGGTCTTTTCCAACTGAAACCATTCTATGATTCTATAAACGTGGAAGTGTAAACCCTCCCACGAGGAATCTTCCACCTTCAACCTGCCTTTTGAGCAGAAACCTTGAGGCTGTTGAATCGCAAGCCCAGTTTGTTACAGCCCAAAGGTAACATTTAATAAAGACGCTTGTGAGTTTTCCTTCTCGGAGCTAACTGTGCGAGACGTCTCCGTGGGGCTCGGTCGCTGCCGTAGAAACCAAACAGAAACACTGGGGAGAGAAGTGGGAATTGCTGCTGTGTTTCATTAAACCACAGGCCAGTTACAAACGCTGCTGCTCATCTGCTAAGGGTATGAAGAGCGTTTCTTTTTAATTTCATTTACGTCTTCGGGAGAAATAAAAAGCCAGAAAAAAAAAGAAAGGGAAAGACCTGGTGCCCCTTCTGCTGCGGGAGGCAGCAGCTCGGGGTGGATGCTTGTCCCGAAGGGAATTTGGAGAAGGGTTCCAGGGAGGTGGTTGAGTCACCTTCCCTGGAGGGATTTAAGGGACGGGTGGACAAGGTGCTGGGGGACATGGGTTAGTGATTGATGGGAATGGTTGGACTCGAGGATCTGGTGGGTCTTTTCCAACCTGGTGATTCTATGAATGTGTCCGGGTGCAGCCTGGCTGCCCTTCTCCAATAAAAGCACCAGGAAGGTCTGGGAGAAGAGTAGTGACACAAAATCCCAGAGCAGGAAAGATGCTGGAAGAGTTATTGGAGGAGGAGTTGGGGAGGAGGTTGAAGTCCTGTCGAGAGAGGTTTTTTGACATCGTAGACTCACCAGGTTGGAAGAGACTCACCGGATTGAGTCCAACCATCCCCATCAATCACTAACCCATGTCCCTCGGCACCTCGTCCACCCATCCCTTAAACCCCTGCAGGGAAATACTAAATACAAAAGTTTAAAGTGAAGCCCTAACCCTTCCTGGCAGACAGGAGCCGCGAGGGTTTTTCAATCCTTTCCCGTGATCCTGCACCCAATTTAGGGCACCGAGTGTGTGGTTTCATCTCCAACTGACACAACAACTCAAACCCCCCTCTCCTCCGTGCTTGCTGCAAACAGAGCGATGTCAAAAATCCCTCTGATGGCAACCAAATACCTTTCATGCTGTGTTCACTGCTCAGCTTCTAAGAAACCTATTTGGTTCCTACATGCTTTTCCAGGAATTTGGGCTAAACCGGGCAGCTTAGCTGGGACGAGCTCAGGGTTCATCTACGCGCTGTACTGGGAGCAGCCTGGGGGCTCTGACCTTCAGGATCCTGCTCTCCGTTCACTGCTGCAGCTCCTTCAGTGTCTTAGTTCTTCCTCTGTCCTCCAACAGGAGGAATCCCACCTGCGTAGCCCTTTCAGGAGGCTTTTACAACATCTTTGCAGTTAGACCTGTTTTCCGGAGCGAGGATCTAGTGGGATAATGAGCCAGTGGGGACCTCGATGGGAGCAGCCACCACGGAGCTGACGGCTTCGGCAGACGGCAGCGTAAAATCCAACCTTTAAGAACTCCTCTAGGACCAAATAGATTTTTCTCGCAAAGATTTAATTGCTGCGTTTGGTCTTTTCCTTCCTAATCTGAGCTCGCTGAGCCCTTGGGGATGGTGGGAGGATGCAAGCGTTGAGGTTTGACCCAAGGGAGACGATGAGCCCAGATGTTCTCTGCCGAAAACCAGCAGCTCGGACGCTTGGAGAGGAGCAACGGCTGCAGGTGCCGTGAAAAATGGGAGCTGGAAAAGAGTCCTGGCCCAGGTGGGGGTCCCGGAGGATCACAGGGGAGCGGAGGAACCAAAGGGAAGGGACGCTCGGGGAGCTCGAGTTGGACGACGCCTTCTGGGTGCTCCTCCAGCGCTCAACGAAGCCAAAATGCAATAAACCTACGAGAGTATTTTATCTAATTAAGTTAATTCCAAGATGATTGGGTACAAACTGTTCGTTCGAGCTGCGATAGGACCGACGTGCTGAAATCACACCGGGATTTAAACGGTCCTGCTGTAAAACCCTCTTTTTTTTCCGAACCCCTCAAGCCCTCGGTCTTGGGAGGGGCAAAGGGCTGGGGAAGGAGCCCACCTGGGTTTAATAAAGGACGTGAAGAGCGAATGTGTCTGGCGTTGTTCTCCTTATGAAATATTAATGCCTGAGCGAGCCGTCCTGGCTGAGAAGCATCGATAATCAGCACAAATCAGGGCTCTGCTGCATCAGCAGATCAGAGAATCCTAAAATACTTCGGTTTGAAGGGTCCTTTTAAGATCATCTAATTCCAATCGCCCCCCTGCCACAGGCAGGGACACCTCCCACTGGCTCAGGGGCTCCAAGCCCCATCCAACCTGGCCTCGAACCCCTCCAGGGATGGGGCAGCCACCCTGGGCAACGTGTTCCAGTGCTTCACCACTCTCATGGTACAGAAATTCTTCTTTATGTCTCATCTCAATCTGCCCCTCTCCACTTTATACCCATTGCCTCTAGTCCTATCACTACAAATTTTCGTAAACAGTCCCTCCCCAGCTTCTTGTAGCCCCTTCAGGAGCTGAAAGATCACTCTAAGGTCTCCTTGGAGTCTTTTCTTCTCCAGGCTGAACGACCCGGCGAAGAGAAGACTCTGAGGAGCCCTTAGAGCGCCCTTCCAGTACCTGAAGGTGCGCACGGTTCGGCCAGAAAGTCTCCATCTCCATCCCAAAGATGTTAAAAAGCTTTGGGGTTCGATGAGATGAGGGCACGGCCGGGTGGATGGGGTCTTAACCAACCAGCACTCCAGCTCCTGCAGCCGGGAGCTCCCTCTGTTCAATAACGTTCTGCTCTCCCTCTGGTTCCAGCATCCCAGAAAACATCCATCCAGTTCCTTCTCCCCTCGGAGCAATCTGGCAGGCTCCGAGCCTTTCGAATAAACCTTCAACCCAACCAAGCTTCCAGGAAGTTTATTTTTAAACTTGATATTTGAGGCTAAATCGAGGAGGAAATTGCTTTTTTCCTCCCGCTAACCCCAACCCCCCCCCGGAATACCAAGAGCATCACCTCCCGCTGCACAAACAGGGGATTCGCTCCCGTCTAACGCAAACACGGGAAGGTTAAGAGGTGCTCCAAGATCCGGCTGACATTTCCAGCCAGGCTCCAGGGTGAACGGAGCTGCCGCGCGGCGCTCGTCACACCCCCAGGAAACCACCGGAGAAGCAAAAACCTTACGGCAAAGTCACCTTTAGGATTGGAAAGAGTGGGGGGGGGGGAAAGAGCCAAGGAGGCGACGCGGAGCGAGGTGAATTAGCCCCCGCGGGGGCCACGGACCCTGCGGTGGTTGTTGTTGTTCCTCCCAGCGTGGGTTTCGGGGATCGCAGGCAGGAGCTGCCACGCAGGCTTTGGCCGGCGTCGCTTCACCATGATTCCTTTCCGTTCATAAATAACCGAGGGGTTTATTTCTTTTAAGGCGAGTGGTGAGCAAGGAGAGGCCGCCCAGCGCTCAACACGACAGCGCCCGACGAGAGAAAGCGCATGTATACACATAAATTTAGCAATTAAAGCACAAAATCACAGAATTAGCGGGTTGGAAAGGACCCACCGGATCATGGAGTCCAACCATCCCCATCAATCTCTAACCCACGTCCCTCAGCGCCTCGTCCGCCCGCACCTTAAACCCCTCCAGGGAAGGCGACTCAACCCCCTCCCTGGGCAGAACTAAGATAAAATATAAATAATTATAAATATAAAAATGCTGGGACCCACCTGGGGGACACTCCTGGGGGCACAGGGACCCCAGTAGCTCCTCCCACCCCTGCCAAGCCCAGTCAGGGCTGCAGGGTGCAGCTAATTAGTGGCTAATTACGTTAAGCCGGCGCGGCACTAATGCAATTGTAGGATCTGCCTGCAGAGATGACCCCCCCGCCCCGCCCCCCCCAATCTCTACCAGGATGATTTTGGGGCTGGGGGATCAACACACACCTGGCGCCTGATCCACCTCAGCACCCCTAAACCACTCCAGCACCCCTCCTGCCCCCCCCCCAGCCATCGCCCCCCAGCTTGGCCGCTCCTCTCCCAGGGCTGTAATTAGCCCCA
>WAAB01015230.1:0-15393 GCA_013389865.1 Piaya cayana | reverse complement strand
GTTGTTCTATAATTCTATGAATGATGCAATCCGGTGTGGTTTAGGTGGCAAAGGACTGCATGAGAACATGGTATGGATTTCCTTGGGCAGTACAAAGCAGAAGGCATTTAATTGAGGGTTATGTAAAGTTGCTTTGGGTTGAGAGTGGTACCAAGCGGAATATAGTGCTGTGATACTTGCACTGCTTGTGTATGACAGAAGTCACAGGTTAAAAGGCAAAGGCCCTGAAATAAAGGATCACGAAAGAGAGACTGACATTCTGTGCCAGTGGTTTGAGTTGGAACGGACCTTAAAGCCCATCCAGTTCCAACCCCCGTGCCATGGGACACCTCCCACTGGTTCAGGCTGCTCAGAGCTGGTTTTCCACCACACAACAGAGTTGAGATTGACTAAAATCAAACAGTGGTTCAATAGAATGAAATTTGCGTAAGCACTTAGAGATGTAAAGTTCAAAGGAGAAACAGCAAAGCTATTTTGGATGTCTCTGCGAGGATGAGGAATAAAATAGAATCTTTCTAGCAAGTCATTCAGCATTTATATAAGCATGAACATTTACTCAGGAGAGGCAGCCCAGCCACACTTAAAGAGCTAGGCAGCTGAAAAGTTATTTGATGTTTGCTGCGACAGAGAAACCAGGAATTATGTGAAGCTGCTGGACGTCAGAGTTAACGTTTCATAAATAGCTCTGGATTTCCATATTTCACATAGAATCGATCTCTTTCTGCTACATTATTATGGCAAATGATCTTTAAAATATTGTTATTTTGGAGCAGTGCAAATGTTGAGATGATAGCGAGAGCTGGTTCCTTGCCACTCCCTCAGCCGTGGCTTCCAGAGATTTGAGCCAAAGCTGGTACCTTGGGTAATTCTGTTTTACATGCATAGTTATCCTGACTTTCTGCATGGCAGGATAAGCTGGTTGCAAAGTAGGCTGTAAAACAAATTAACAATAAGAAATAGTTTATTTCAGGCTAGTTTACGTGGTGTGATTTATGGGTGTTCCAAGATCACTCTGCTTCCATAGCGCAGGATCAGACAGACGATGTTGAATAATAAAACGAACAAGGAATGTTTATTTAAAAAAATAAAAAAAATGCAGCAGCAATTGCATTCGAGTTGGTTGGAAGAATGTATGAATGTTGAAAAGAGATTAAAGAGGCATTAGGGTGAGCCAAGATGTTATGCTTTTTAGAAGAGTGGGGAGGGGAAATTCATCCAATTCACAGTCTGGCTGTGAGCCTGCCAGCCCTTAGTCATGGCCTTGTGAAAGGCAGCAGAGAAGCTGAACTGACCATTTACTTGCCTTTTGCTTTTGGAAGAAGTTTGGAATAAGGAAAAAATTAAAAATCATTCTCTGTTGCATGATGAAGTATTTTTTCTTTGGTTGGTAGAAGATAAGAGAAGGCTCCGAGGAGACCTTAAGGGACCTTCCAGTACCTGAAGGGGCTACGAGAAAGTTGAGGAGGGGCTGTTCATAAAGGCTTGTAGTGATAGGACAAGGGGCCGTGGGTATAAACTGGAGAGGGGCAGATTTAGACTAGACATAAGNGTGTCCCTGTCCATGGCAGGCGAGTGGGAACTGTATTATCTTTAAGGTCCTTTCCGACTCTAGTCATTCTATGATTCTGTTGTTTGAGGAAGGAGGACTTTGCCTGCAAAGAACATAGATGCAATTCCAGTTTGCTGGGCAGGAGCCTCCCAAGGGAGTGGAGAAGCCATTCCCACTGGGGATGACATAATTAACGTCAGATGAAGTTGAAGTTGCTCAGAACCAAGCTAGAAATGTGGTAAGCTGCAAGGAAAGAAATAACTTTCTCTTAAAGACGACAACTACAATAATGAACAAAGTAATTTAGAGAATAAGTGCAATTTCAGTAGGGATTGTCTCCCTGGCCGTGGAGCACATTAGCATAGCTCAGTGTGAAAAGCTGTTGATACAGTCCAGTCTGGCGACTTTTTCCTCCTCTAAGAAGCAAAATGCATCACATGCTTCAGCTGGAGCCGTGTGGATTCATTACTCATTGCAAAATTATGGTAAACTGTCCTCTCCGGAGCCTCTACTCTCCTGGCACCCACAGGAACCTGCCCTCCTGTGGGATGCACTTTGACTCTTGCTTCATCCACCTATGGCCCTTCTTCCTAGGTGCTCATTTCTCTCTGTTTTTCTTGGCTTATTCAGTGTTTGAAACCTGTATAAATATAAAATGTAAAAACTCATGTCACAGAATCATGGAATGGTTTCAAGTGACCTTGAAGATCATCCAGTTCCAACCCTGCCCCTGCCATGGCCAGGGATACCTTCCACTGGATCAAGTTGCTTAAAATCTTATCTGGCTTGCCTGGAACATCTCCAGGAATGGGGCAGCCACCACTTACCTGGGCCAGGGCCTCCCCACCCTCACAGGAAAATATTTCTTCCTAATTTCTAATCTCAATCTCCCGCCTTTCAGCTTCAAAACACTTCATCATATCCCTGCACTCCCTGATCAAGACCCCCTCCCCGGCTTTCCTGGAGCCCCATTCAGTAACTGGAAGGCTGCACTAGGGTCTCTCCGCAGCCTTTTCTTCTCCAGGCTGAACAACCCCAACTCTCTGAGCCTGTTCTTGTATGGGAGGTGCTCCAACCCTTGGATCGTCTCTGTGGCCTCCTCTGGACTTGCTCTAACAGATCCATCTCCTTCCTGTGCCAAGGACTCCAGAGCTGAATGCATCTTTGGTCAGAGAGAAGCCATGCTGCAGAAATGAGCCTTACACGTAAAGAATATTTCCACCCATACTGAAAATGCAAATATTTAATAAAAATGCCCATATTTTTTCCCCCAGTTTCCAACTATGGAAAAGGAGGCATGGAGTAAAACATCCCCACGACCCTGAATGAAAGACCTAAGGAGGTCTGAGAAGGAGGAGGGGTCTGACCAGCATCCTCCTGTAGCCAACCCTGTGACACAGACCAAGCTCATCTCTTGCTGCAGGACATGAAATTTCAAACAAAGCGAAGCTTTGTGTAAAGCACAAAGAGAAGATGGCTGGGAAAGCTGGGTGTCTTTTAGTCTAACCACAACAGATTGATTGATTTCTTTATTTTTCTTTTTCCTCTCTAGGCAGACTCAGGCAATAAAGAGAATTTCCTATGGGTGTAACTGGTGATATTATAAGTCATTTGCTGGCTCCCACCAGCGTGCCCAGGCCTGCCTTTCATCTCTGTTCAGTCTTTTAAAGGTTCCAGTGAGCACAGATAGATTTTAGCCTTATCTCATAATTTGTTGTAAAACAGCTTCTTTGCTCAATAATTGGGGTTGAAATCGTTTTCTAGCAACAGAAAACGATGGCATTTTCATCAGAAATGAGATCTTGACGCAATGCTTAGCCTCTGTAGTTTCACAGTGGATCTGGACCAAATGCTTCTGGGCTATCCCCTTGCTTTACCTCGTGGTCTGTACAGGGTGAGAATTAGAGTTTTAATTGTAAATACCAGAAATCCATAATTGCAGCAATACCTCCCTTGCCTTAGACAATGAACTGCTTGCTTTTCAGTTGAATACTTCTATTGAAAACGCTGCTAGCTTTGTGATGACTGTATTTGCTTGCTGAGGGTTGTCTCGCTGTTTGGGTCTAGTTTTCCCCCAAGAGTACATTGGAGGAAAACCAGAATTATGAAGCAGCCTTGCTTTGGGGCTGATATTTAATGTTATGTTTTATATAAAGCAGCAAGCCAACATTTAGCCTTTAATCTCAGTGGATCTTGAGTTTAGTGTTCACAATAGGATCTTTTCCCTCTAAGACCGAGCTTTTGCCTGCCATACTGCTTCGTTCCTCTGCATCTCTGAAGTCCTCAAGACACCAAAACCACACATCTGTTAGGGTGAGTCCAGAGGAGCCCATGGAGATGGTCCGAGGGCTGGAGCACATCCCATGAGGACAGGCTGAGAGAGCTGGGGTTGTTCAGCCTGGAGAAGAGAAGGCTCCAGGGAGATCTTAGAGCAGCTTCCAGTACTGAAAGGGGCTCCAGGAAAGCTGGGTAGGGTCTCTTGGACAGGAACGGCAAGGATAGTAAGAAAGAAAATGGTTTTAAGCTGAAAGAGGGGAGATGTAGATGAGGTATTAGGAAGATTTTTTTTCCCTGCGAGGGTGGTGAGGCCGTGGCACAGATTGCCTAGGGAAGCTGTGGCTGCCCCATCCCTAGAGGGGTTCAAGGCCAGGTTGGATGGGGCTTGGAGCAACCAGATCCAGTGGGAGGTGTCCCTGCCCATGGCAGGGGGGCTGGAACTGGATGAGCTTTATTGTCCCTTCCAACCCAAACCATTCTGTGATCTCAGAGCATTTTCCAAGCATCTCTGAACCATCATAAGTGAGAAGCAATGTTGCTAACTGTTTAATGGATGAGAAAGCTGAGGAGAATGCTGCAGTCAAGTGGTTTAGTGGCAGACTTTGATAAATTCAGCATTTCTGCTGCTGGATCTCATGAGCTACATACTAAACCTACTGTTGCATTTACAGCCTGCTAAGTCTTTTCCCACCATAACCTCTGTTTCAGCACAGTCTTATGGTTTGTAACGCTGCCTCAAAATAGTTTTCCTTCTCTTCTGAGAATAGAGAAGTTTTTCTTTGAAATACCTACCCTCCCCCAGATTTTTATTTTTAATCATCCCCTGCTGAAAAGTTCCACATCAATCTGATCTTGGCTTGTCCTTCCAGCAGGAGAGGGGGTCTGTGCAGGCCCCATCCAGAGCAGGGAATGTCAGCGCCTCTCTGGGTTATTTAAGATACATCCACGATGTAATAAATCTGATGTTGTCATTCTAATGGTACAATGAATTGGAAATGAAAGAAGTCAGCTGGGGGAATGTGCATGTGCTGGAAAAATCATCCAGAATACTGTGCTGGAACAGGGGGTTGGATATTGTTGTGGAAAAAAAATCTTGGAAGCCGTTAGTCTGGTGCACAGAAGCAGTGAAGCAAACCAGTGACGCTTGTTTAACGAAGGGAGTGGATGTGAGAGGTGGCAGACTGAGTGCGTCTGTTCCTTCCAGACATCTTCATTCTTTTTCTGTCGTGGTGCAGGTCTTGTTGGCACCATCCCATAGGAGAAAGTGAACATAAAGAAAGCCAGAGGGTAACCAAAACAATCCTGAAACAGGCTCTAGTGTTGAACTGATTTATTTTTTCGTTGTACCTTCCAGCTGAATGCAGTGAATAAACAGTGTCCATGTGGAAAGGCCTTGAGCTTTTAGGCTGTCAAGCAGGTGCTACGGACTAAGTTGCATAAAACTCTTCCATGGGATGAATTTCACCTGTAGATTGCACCAGGTGCTCAGTGCTCACCAGTAACCATGCAAACAGGAAAAGAATTATCGATGACCGCTTGTTTTCTCCCACTTTTCTCCCTGGAATAGATCTGGGTTGCGAAGCACTGGGATTCATGCCCCTCCACATTCCAGGGGAAGAACGCCTGAAGGAAAGGTGGGAAGGGGCTCTTTATCAAGGAGCGCAGGGGTAGGACAAGGAGGGGGACAGTTTTAAGCTGAAAGAGGAAAGTTTTAGATGACATTTCAGGAAGAAATATTGTCCTGTGAGGGTAGGGAGGCACTAGCCCAGGTTGCCCAGAGATGCTGTGGCTGCCCCATCCCTGGAAGGTGATCAAGGGCAGCTTGGATGGGGCGTGGAGCAACCAGAATCACTGGAAGGTGTCCTGGTCCGTGCAAAGGATGATGGAACAGGATGATCTTTAAGGTCCCTTCCAACCCAGACTATCCTGTGATTCTGTGATGTCCTCCAGAGACCCCTAAATCTGAATCAAAAAATTCTGTGTCTGTGTAGTGGGCCCCCATGCTCTGTCACAGCCTTTCACAGGAGTCTGAAATCCAGTGCTCGTATTTCAGGCAATGTGTACATGTAGGTTAAAAAACCCCATTTTCCTTCCCAGTACTTGGTGGGGAAAGGAGAAGTGCTAATGTATCTTAAGTGCACTTCCTTGCATTATAAAATACAATAGGTAGAATCGGGAATAAAAACTTACGCAGTGAATGCGCTTAACTGTTATTTGTGGAGAAGGCATTTTGGCAGCAGACATCAAAAAAGACATTGTAACCTCTGTGAGATCGATGACCTTGGTTTGCACTGTAAGACTTCCTGCGCTCTGCTTTTCATTAGCTTTTTGCTTGTGAGATTTATTTACGGTATAGATAAAAAAAATACATAAAATATGAATTATGATGCAGTTTAGACCTAACACAAACCTTAGGGATGATGTGATCAAGCTTATAAGAGCCAGACTCTTTGTGGTTTGATGCAACACAGTTCTTACTCAAGTCAATGTATGAGATCACTTAACTGAAATCAGTAAAGGCCCAACAGCTTCTGTAATTCTGGCTGAAATGCTCTGTCATGCATACTTAGGAGTCATATTTTTCCATCTGGGGATGCTCTTGGTATTCATGGGGATATCTGATCGGGAGGAAGCTGGCTGATAACTTGGAGGGAGCCTCTTTCATCCTGGTCAGATATTTGATTTAATGAAAAGTTTAGCTCAAATACTGGATGCTTATGGTTCAGTGTTGTATCCTGGAACGTACCCCCAGCCCAGAAGGATTAAGAGATTATTATATTTTTTCCCATAATGTTAGCTCTGATGGGAGATTAATGGAAGATTAATGGTTATTACTGGAGCTGTTTAAGAGGATTCACCGTTGTATGAACTGCATATTGAGAAACTGATCCTCATTTCAAGTCTTCTTTCATCAGAATGCTCCAGCCTGCATGGGGGCAGGGACAAAAGGAAGTTAGAAAAAAAGTCTTTTGCCAAAATGCCTTTTATATTTGCCTAAAGACTTCTCCTGTGAAGAGTTAACACATTACCAAATAGAATGTATGTATGGACAGAAATAAATCTTGCACAGAGTGTCAACTGCGTGCAGTTCTGGAGTTCTCAGCACAGCAAGGACATGGAGCTGTTAGAGTGAGTCCAGTGGAGGCCCCAGAGATGATCCAAGGGCTGGAGCACCTCCTGTTCAAGGAAAGGCTGAGAGACTTGAGGTTGTTCAGCCTGGAGAAGGCTCCAGGGAGATTTTACAGTGACCTTCCAGTAGTGAAAGTGGCTCCAGCAAATCTGGGGAGGGGCTCTTGCTCAGAGTGTGCAAGGATAGGATAAGGGGAAAGATTTTAAGCTGAAAGAGGGGAGATGGAGATGAGATTTTAGGATGAAATGTTTTCCTGTGTGGGTGGTGAGATGCTGCCACAAGGTTGCCCAGTGCAGTGGTGGCTGCCCCATCCCTGGAGGTGTTGAAGGCCAGGTTGGATGGGGCTTGGAGCCCCTGATCCAGTGGGAGGTGCCCCTGCCCATGGCAGGGGGGTTGGAACTGCATGATCTTTAAGATCCCTTTCCAACCCAAACCATTCTATGATTCTACATTTCATGAAAACCTGAGTTCCCATATCCTGGTATTTCCACTATATAAGGAAACATAAGCTGCATGCGTGTGAACAGAGCGTTTCCTACATCCTTTTCCTCAATTGCAGAAGTTTTTTCTTCTTCTGTAACCTAACAGTCATATTTGTACTTCCTCAGTGTATGCCCAGCATTGCATCACATTTTAAGATGACCGGTTAGTCAGTGGATCTGTGTGGGTGATGCCGAGGACACGGGGACATCTCATTTTCCTTAACTGCCCTATAACAACAGCCTTTGGGCTGAACACGGCAGTTGTAAAAAGCACATGGGAGGAACCTGATAAACAGTTTAAGCCAAGAAATTAGGGGAATCTTAAACTCTGCGTCCACACGTGAGTTAAAGCAGTCAGAAAGATATTGTTCACGTTAACTGTATCAGCGTTAAAATTCCAGCTTTCAGAAAAGGAGTGATGTGATCTTGAACAGTTGTACCTCTAAGAACGTGGTGTGCAAAGTCACCGTGTTAGTTAGGAAATTCATGGTTCAAAGTTGGGGAAAAGTAGCCTGTTGGTTATGTTTAATTCTGTAGGACTTGTCTTCTCAGCAGACGTAGCCACAGTGTGGAACCTCGCTTGTGAATCCTGTGTCTGCACAATTACATGAAAGTCTTGGCTTCCATTTGGAAATGGTGGTACAAGAATAAACTTCAGATTGTGTCACAGAATGGTTTGAATTGGAAGGGACCTTAAAGATCATCCAGTTCCAACCCCCTGCCATGGGCAGGGACACCTCCCGTGGGATCAGGGGCTCCAAGCCCCATCCCACCTGGCCTTGAACACCTCCAGGGATGGGGCAGCCACCACTGCTCTGGGCAACCTCTTCCAGGGCCTCACTACTCTCACAGTGAAAACTTTCTTCCAAATATCTGATCTCAATCTCTCATCAGTGACTGCAACACTACAGGGACATCTGTCCAGCTGAAGAGAGTCTAAAATGATTGCTCTCTCCTAACCTTTGTAGACCAGCACTAAGACCCTTGGAGCATTGTCAACACCCTTTGGTGTTGGTGTTTGACTAGACACGGGAACCAAGCCACTTATCTTGTCAGCAGATTTACTGGCTGCCCCAGCATAAGTAACATGGCAGTGAGTATAAACTCTTCCGTACTTCCCACCTCTCTGTGACCTTTTTTCTGAGGAAGGAGAGGAGGGATCCTGAGCAAGCCAAGCCTGTAACGATCTGTGGCACTGGGAGGTGCTTCCAACTTGGTAAATGCACCCACCAGTCCAGCCCTGACTTCTCAGCAGTCCCCAGATTGGGTTATAAGCATATTGTGTGTCTGTGGTATAGTAGTTTTCTTAACTGGTCGGACAGCATTGATGTGTGTGGGCAGCTACTGGTTTTTGTTTTCCTTTCACACCAGCAGTGGCCGCATTTCTTTTTTCCAGGAAGCACCACCTATGAACTACCTTGTTTAATGTCTAAGTTCTTATAGATACTTCAAGATAAAAGGAATCCATAGCTCTGTCTCAGAATTAATGATGTGATGCCAGCTCCATCAGAGCGTTTATGAGTCTTGGTTTCTCAGACTCTCGTAAAATAGGTAATTTATCAGCTGTGCTAAATGAGAAAAACCACCCTCCAGCTGAAGTCAGGAACCTGCATGCTTTGATTGCATTGGGAGAGGAGGAGAACGTTATTAGGGAGGCCCTCATATTGTCGTTAGGTCAGCACTTTATTTTATTTTGGAGTGAAATTGTCAAATATTGAAAAAGTCTTCTCTATTTATGATCTTTAAAATACTGAAGCATCAACTGACCTTTTTGCATGCGTTGTGCTTTCCTTTTCTAAACACAGCACGGAATTCCATGGCACATTGGCACTATCCTTCAGTCTGACTTTCCATCAGCACAAATGGCTCTGTGGCTTTAGAGCTGGAGCTGTGTTGTGTTCATCTGTCTTTAAGCATGAACCAACAAAGCTCATGCCTGAGAACTACGGATTCTGGAAGTCTTAGTAAGTGATGCTCACTGTCCTACGAGTCTTAAGATTGTTTAGAAACAAACACACACCAGTTCCCCCTCCGACAATACCAACCAACCAACCAAGGACCAACATGAAGAGTAAAGAGAAGGAATGTCTTTATTTCTTGTTATAGATAGCAAGTTTAGAGACGAGATGCCCACAGCTCTGGGGAGAACTATCTAGAGAGAGAACCCAAACCTCCTGCAGAACCATTTCTCCCTGCCTTTTGTACCAAGCAACTTGCTAATTTGAGAGTAATATTGTTCCAGTTCTCAGGCTATCGAGACTGATGTAATATTTTGGCCTCAATCAGGTGGATCATCATAAATTTTCTGGAACTATTTCCAGTTCTCTGTTTCTTTTCTTATAAACAACTTCTTGCACTTGGCAAATTCCGTTTATCTCAGAATGCCAAAACTACGCGTAAGTTTTCTCCTAATTTCTAAAAGCAAGTCTTTTACTGTTTTCTCAAAAAGCAGAAATCATAATTGTGAGGGATCCTGCTTAATTTATGATTTTCCATATTTCAGCAGTTTCTGCTATTTCTACAAGACATGGTGGTGATGTAAGAGGGTGATTTTGTGTCACCTTAAGCCAAACCAAATAGGGATTGCTGCAGTCTCACCCAGCCCTTTTTGCCCCCAAATGTCTATGCCTGCACTTGCATTTATGTGGTTTTACAGTGCTTAAGCTGAGGTAAGGAGTTTATGTGACCAAAGCTAAGCCTGCCGAGCGAGGGAATAACAAAAATAAGAGGCATTTCTTTGTTTCCTGAAGCATTTTATGATACAACTGCACGAATGCTAATTCTGACAAAAGCAGAGGCCAGAAACACCAAGCTCAGGGTTAAAGTAGAGAAGCAGGAGCATGGCTGGTATTGGAGGTGGTGCAATGGAATTTTAAAGTATTGTAGGTGGCAATGAGAGTACCAAGCCTTCAGCTCATTTTTAATGCCCTAGGTCTCTTCAGCGTATGACCTTTCTCTGTTTCGATCTGCATAGAGTGGGTGATGTGGAGACATATGAGTGGAATCTGACCTGAAGTGTGTTCTAATGATGCTCTTTCATCAGGTCACGTCTGTAGAGAGGAATGTGCTGGCCTCTTCTCCCAAGGGACAGGGGACAGGACAAGAGGGAATGGCCTCAAGCTCCACCAGGGGAGGTTCAGGCTGGACATTAGAAAAAAAATTTCCCAGAAAGGGTCATTGGGCAGTGGCAGAGGCTGCCCAGGGAGGTGGTTGAATCACCTTCCCTGGAGGGGTTTAAGGGACGGGTGGACGAGGTTCTGAGGGACATGATTTAGTGTTTGATAGGAATGGTTGGACTCAATGATCCGGTGGGTCTCTTCCAACCTGGTTATTCTATGATTCTGTGATTAGAGAGGGTTAGAGGCAATTCTGTCTCCAGACAAAGATGACGAGTTAGACAAGTGCCAGTCACCAGCTGCAATTCGAGTGTCCCGTGCTGTTTATTTTCCACTGAGGTTCCAGAACTGGTTCGGAGAACAGCAAGGGATTAAAAAGGTTGGTTTTACTGACTTGAGCATCCAGGCTCCTCATCTAAGCTGTAACACAGAGGCTCATCTTGCAGACAGAAGAAACGTAGCTCTTTTCTTTTTTTAAGAGTCTTGGACATGTAATAGACAACTCCTTTGCAACTGGGCAATGAGAATAGCAGAGACTATAACGGCTTCAGGACTTTGATGTATTTTCTGCTCTCAAAAGCTGCAGCTTTTGCCACCTGTCAGTGCTACAATGAGTGTTTAAACACTATCCAATAGAGCTCTACTACTGCATACAGCCAAAACTGAGAGCTCTGGGCTTGACTCCCACTCAGCTTTTCTCTGCATACACCCATTTTTTCGCTCTCTTCTGGTTTTGGTAAAACTGCAGTCGCCACATTCGATTCAAACAGCTGCTTTTTGCTGCCAGTTTTGCGTAGCTTTATGCTGTGATGGCCTCACCAGCTACTGAGAAAGTACTTTTGTAACCGAGAATTGGACAGAAAAACTATCTGTGACCTGGCGGTTTACTGGTAAAAGTGAGATTACAAGAAGCTCAAAGAGAAAGTGAGAGAAATCGCTTTCCTGTACCTTAGAGCTGGTTTGGCAGACGCTACAGTGATGTTTTTCAAGGTGAGATGAAGGAGATGGATTGCTTACACCTGAGTGAGGCACCCAGTAAAATACAAATAGAGGAACCATGCAGCTGGAGAGCACGATTCCTACTGGCTTTACACAGCACAGAGGTTTCCACATTAGTTGCTGTCAGCATGGAGACCCCTTGACATTATTAGGTCAAAGCAAGGTGCTAATCCATCACAGAAAATGGCTCCGCACTTGATTTATATTCATTTATCTTTGCTCTGCACAATGCTTTGTTCCTTGTCCTTCTTTGAATCAGGCCAGCCTAATATATTGGCATCTCAATCATCATTTGGCTCCTACTGAGATGAAGAAGCGGTGGTCAGGCCTGCGGGGCCGTAGCAGTAAATCAGTGATTTATTAGTAAGAACAGGGCAGGAAGGTGAAGAGGATCTTGAATGAAATAGGTAGTTAGAAGGCTGTAGCATTTTTCTGTTAGTGTTTGATTATTCTGTCCCAGAGAACTGTAAAACAGCAAAACCAAACCAAAATCAAGTATCTTCAGGTTTCAGAACATATTGTTAAAGTGGATTCCTTTATCTTTGTATCTTGTTACGGTGACCCTGAAATAAGCTTGTGGAGGTGCGTGTGGAGGCTTGAATGACTTTGCCCAGATGGCTACAGTGGATATCGAATTCCATCGGTATTAAGAGGCGGCACATCCAGCTCTGCTGGCTCACCCTTTGTTTATTGTGCCACTTTCCAGGGAATGAGGTGAAGGGAATGGAGACAAATGATATCAGGGGTTAAAGGATACAGTGTTGTAAGTTCCTCTCAAGATCCTGAAAATTTCTAGGAAAAAAGAAAATATTTCCAAGAGAAGAAAGTAGAAATGGCTCTTATTGGACTATTTTCTAGCACTCTACGATTCTTTAATTCCTTCAGCAGGGAATGTTTGGGGTCTTTTCCCCTGTTCCTTTCCCACCAGGTATCTTATTTCCAGCCTCTCTGAGACTTGTGTTTGCTCCTTTCCCTTCCACGTTGCTGTTGTACTTCTTGTTGGTAAAATGATAGGTGTAAAGTACAATTTGGATTCTAAATAAATCTATGGTTTAGTGTTTGGTAGGAATGGTTGGACTCGATGATCCAATGGGTCTCTTCCAACCTGCTGATTCTATGATTCTATGTTGTGGAGCTCCTGGGTTTCAGATCCGAGTGAATTTCTCCTCTTTACTCCTCAGGTATGCTTTTGGTTGGCTGGTTGGTTTTTATTTCAGGAGGAGGAAGCGATGTGTGTTTGATATTCAAATCTTAAGTTTCTTAGGACAGTAAGCATCTCAGATCCTATTCCAATCTTTATTCCTTATCTACATTTTGAGATTCCCTAAATGTAACTGCAGTGTGGTCTGGTTTTAGCCTTTTCCAGCTTGTCCTTTTTCACAGAGCAGCCTCTCATTTGTACGCTTCCATCAATAAGTTGAAGGGAATGGAGTGCTATTTGAGGAAAGAAGTATTCTTGGATAGTTGAGCCTCCCCAGATTTACATCTGCCACGGTTCTTGCTTTTGCTTTCCTCCGTGACAGATTTAGAAAGCCTTCTAAGACTTTTTTTCTTTCTTTCTTGGCAGCAGTCAAAGCTATTAATGTTACTGGGATATAGTGGTTGCATACAAACAGCTGGATCCCAAAAGTGATTGCTTGTGTGGGATGGGATTATTTACATGGCAGGAACCTTTGCTTTTCAACTACTTCCATGCTGTGGAGCTCGGCTGTAGAGATGCCATGCGCTGCCGTATCAGAGAGAGAATCACAATGTCAACCAGAGCTGGTTTCCTACACCTCACGTCCCACAGAACTTGCCAGCAGGGATGGGGCCGAGCTGCTTTTCTGGCTGAAGTGCAAGAAACACCACTTTATTTTGCAGTTAGCAGTGAGAATTCCATAAAACGTAAAGAAAATTTATTTTTTATTCTTTCTCTGGTATAAACGGTGGGCAAAAGTCACAATGTTGGTTTTGCTGTTGTCGGTTAAAACAAGCACGTCTGTATTTGGAGCCGTGACTGTGCTCCTATCAGAACTGTTCTGGCACGTGTGTCCATGCTCCCTGAGCTACACAGAATTCCTCCTTTCCTTTTTACTTCTGCCATGAGGCAGTTTTTCTCTGTTTTTTTTCATCATCTCACCTGAAGGCAATCACGTCTACAAATAATTATGTTCCAAGTGTCAAGAAAACAATTGCCCACTGTGAAATGGTGTAATTGGAAACTCGACACGTGAGGAAGCTTTAAGAACACAGCACACTGGCAAAATCAGTTGGCTTGAATGATTGAATCTATTGCAGATAGGGAGCGCAGGCCTAATAAAGATATCAAAATGTGTTTTCCCTGTTTTAAAAGGAAAATAAAATACAAGATTGAGACTGTAGTTTTCATCCTCTATGCAGATGCTATCTGGAACATGTGGAAGTGTTCCCAGATCATAGAGTAGTTTGGGTTGGAAGGGACCTTAAAGATAATCCAGTTCCAATCCCCCTGCCATGTGCAGGGACACCTCCCNCTCTCCAGTTTATACCTATTGCCTGTCATGCTTTCACTCCAAGCCTTTGTAAACAGCCCCTCCCCAGCTTTCCTGTAGCCCCTTCAGGTACTGGAAGGTCGCTATAAGGTCTCCTCGGAGCCTTCTCTTCTCCAGGCTGAACAGCCCCATCTCTCTCAGTCTGGCCAAGAATGATGTCTATCCAGTGTGAGCACTGTAAACATTGCTGCTTTTTTATGCTTATGCAAAAAAAAAAAAAAAAGATGCTGTTCTAGAATAAAAATGCAGGCAACCTGTTTTTTATTCTGAGATGTTAAGAGTTATAAACCAATGCTGGGGATCCATCAATCAAAGCAATTTTCTGACCGATTATTTCAATATCAATGTAAATGTCTATAAATAACATAGTGGCAGCAGCCTTCTTTTGAAAACAAAATTCAAAGAGGTACTGTTTGAAAAGTGAATACTTGCTTAGGGCAGTTATATTTAGGGCTCTAATGGAAGTGTACAAGTTACTCTTTTTATACAAACTATAAATGGCTACAACCAAAAGGCTTAGACTCAGAAGTGCGTTTGGCACTTGAGCGATGGGAGAGGCGTACCGGAGTCTTGTAGAAGAGTTGTTGGGATCTTTTTTTTCTGTTAGCTTTACAAATATTGCCGAATTCTTAGGGTGTTGCTACCCTTAAAGGGTACGTTCAAAAATAGGTATTTTATCTGCTATTGTTTGTAATGGGTGTTGAGCCTTGAAAGGCTGAATCCTGGGGGAGAGTACAAGCATAGTGATGATGATGGAGGAACAAGAAGAGAGGGCGCAGATGCAGAAGTAGAGAGTAAAAATAGGTGCTAGAAGCCAAAGCAAGTGGCATATATCATGGAAGAGAGCCAAGCATGGATGTATATGGTATGAGATGTGAGAAGTGGACTAAGGTGTGGCAAAGGGAGAGGGCAAAAGGCAGCAGTTGATGAATAAGTGGAATTCCTCAGCGCCACTTCTGAGTCTTTAAACAAATTGGTCGTGGGTGGTTGAAAAGCTGTCCAGGATGAGGTGAGGAAACAGCAAGTTGCCAAATGTTATCATTAGTAAAAGAATGATTTGCTCTATTGTGGGGGGAGGAAAATCAGTGCTAAATACTTTGTAGAATGGCTTGGGTTGGAAGGGACCTTAAAGAAACACTTCCAAGTGTTTCTTTGGGGAAGTCAAATGAAAAGAGGAGCTCATTCTCCTCTCAGCTAGAACTGTTGCTGATCTTTAGTGCTATCAAAATACTCCTAGAGAGTAAACCCTGTGTAACGGTGCACATCGAACACAAACGTTGTTGTCTGTATGGTGGAGATTTGGGTCTATACTTGTCCCAAAAACTTG
>WAAB01015228.1:538-19668 GCA_013389865.1 Piaya cayana | reverse complement strand
TTCACCAACGCCTGGTGCTGGCTGGACTTCCTCATTGTAGACGTAAGTTCTACCTTTGGCATTTCTACATGGGTCCTGATGCAGGATGTAGTAGAAGAATCACTGATTATTTTTTTGAAGCAAAACTAAGACAGTGCTCTTACCTACTTTAGTGATGATTCCAGGATATTACACTCTGGTCACTGAAAATATCGGGAAATTTTTTTAGTTTTTTTGTTTGTTTGTTTAAACAAGAATAAAGGAAAGGGGTGCTGGGAGATTGCTAATACTTTCTTTTGTCTTCCCATTCAGATCTCTTTAATAAACCTCTTAGGCAGTTCATTTGGTCCAATGAAATCTCTTAGGACTCTTCGAGCTCTGAGACCCTTAAGAGCATTATCACGATTTGAGGGGATGAGGGTAAGACTGAATGCAAATTAAAGCCTATCCATATTAATAAGCACTTAACGGGTTTTTTACTTGTGTCTGTGTCTCAAGTAACTCATGTTTGTAACTCATGTTTACCCCAAGTTCAGTTTAGGACCTATAAAATAGATTTTAAGAAGACATCTTTGTTGTGCTACTCTGAAATTGTCTGCTTCTTACAGACTTTCCTCAAGTCATCGATCCTAGTGCTGCTGAAAGTAAAACAAGACCAGGCAGAACTTTGTTCCATAGCTACTCAGTCATTCTTGTGTTCCTAAGACAATAAAAAAAATTTTTAAAAAAGAGAAAAATAACTGTGAGCATGGTTTTTCACTTTTGAAGTCTGATGGAAAGCTAATTCAGAGGAATGAATCCTCTCTGTCCTGCAAGTTTCTGCTGGACTGATATATAAAAACTTTAGACTATTAAGAGGTACTTTGCTCAAAGTGTTGTTACAAGTAGGTTTATGCTTTCAATAAACACAGGCATGTTTGTCTGTAAGGTATTTGCTGCCTTTTTTCATCAAAGGAGTGTCTGGAACAATGTCTGCTGGATATTAGTTACATTTAATTACAAACGTACTATTGTGCAAATTCAGAGACGTTGTCTTAGCCACATGCAAAACATTATTGCATAGTAATGTGAAACAGCATGACAAATGGTATTTGAGAAAGTCTGATCTACAGAATATACACTCGCATGTAAAAACGGATGATGGAAACACATATGTCATCACTGTCAAACCTTTATATGGGAATGCAGCCTCAGTGCTTCTAAGATATCGATTGGTTTTGACTGTCTTCTGAAATTTTGTCACTGTGAAGGCAGAAAGAAATTGCATTAAATTAAGTAACAGAATGCATCCAAATTTCCATGTCTGGAGTAAATTTTGAAATGGGTGCCATAGAATCATAATCATTCAGGTTGGAAAAGACCTTTAAGATCAAGTCCAACTGTAATGCCAAGACTGTCAAGACCACCACTGAACCATGTCCCCAGGCACCCCATTCCTAAAACAAAGGAAAGTCATCTAGAGGGGATGGACTCACAGTGTAATTTACTTATGTGGTAGTGGCTCACAGCAGCCCCGAAAGTTCTCAAACATTCCTTTGAAAGCCTAAGAGATACTACAGACCTTTGAGTGTTTGTTCAAGGTACGCATAACAGCTGTGATAGGTTTTTACATGAAAAACATCGTTTCTGCTTGCTGAAATGACTAAGTGACTGTTTATTGCACTAAGCATGTATTCGAGCCCATCTTTCTTTAAAAGTACTTTTCCTCTCCTATTTCATTCAAGGTGGTGGTCAATGCCCTTGTGGGAGCCATCCCTTCAATCATGAACGTTCTGCTCGTCTGCCTCATCTTCTGGCTCATCTTTAGCATCATGGGGGTGAACCTCTTTGCTGGGAAGTTTGGGAAATGTGTCAATCTGACAGAAGAAAATTCAGAATTAGATAATTCAATTAACGACATAACAGACTGTAAAATGCATAATAATACAGGAAAAATATTCTGGGTCAATGTTAAAGTCAACTTTGATAATGTTGGCTCTGGCTACCTGGCTCTTCTTCAGGTGGTAAGTGCTGCTTGCCTTCACTAGCCAGCACAGTGTCGGATGGGCTTGACATCCTGTCAACTCCTAACTCATCTGTATGGGTGATGGAAAAGAGTGGTATCTTACAGCCTGCTCTTCCCTTGTAGCTGGCTATGCAAACACCAGTGCTGCTTGTACACACAGATGGAAATATGGGGACAAACTAGACGTCACTTTGATTTTCCAGATGATAAAGTAAGCATCTGGTGGACAAATGCAGTTTCAGCCCCCAGCAGGTTCGTGAGACTGAGAGCTGGAGTCAATTTCAGTAGCAATCCAGGGAAAATACTGAATTAATCTTCTATAAGACAGATTTTTTGTTCAGCCATGGATGTTGTAAGACCTTTAGGAGTCCATATGAGTGAAGGTTTGCCTGGTCAGCAAGTTCTGTCGAACCCTAGCAAGTTTTCACAGCCTGGCAGGGCTGAGACTGCCACACATACAACAGGGGCCATTTTCCCTGAATCCAGAGCTTGGTGCTGCATGTGGGTGGTGATACCAAAGGCTCTTACTCCATTCACTGTTGTTTAGTTATTGCAAAATATATGGAGACTTTTACCTTGAAAGTTCACTTTTTCTGTACTCCCTCATTCTAGGCAACATTTAAAGGTTGGATGGACATCATGTATGCAGCAGTAGATTCACGAGAGGTCAGTGACAACATTCAAACTATATTTTTTGTTAGTACTGCTTATTACAAGAGTGTTATGATTCCTGCACTTTTATATCTGCTGCTTGTGCTAAATCTTTACAGCACCTATTTTTATCAGATGATGTAATTGTTTCATCTGTGAATGATTCATGGTAACCTCATTTGTTGTAGAGGGATGTGGGATTCAATGCCAGATCAGCTCATCTAAGTGCAGCTACCTATGCTGTAAGGTCTCCATGCGAGTTCACCTCCAAGGGCCCTGTACAGTTAACAAAGATGTACTCCACGTGCTCAGAGCGTTCTAAGGAGTATTTCCGCTCACCCCGGATACCTATATTTTTCAGCTGAGCACCTCTTTATACTACATTTATACATTTATACATTTATACATTTATACTCTTTATACTACTTTATATACTACATGAACTCAGCTAACAATTGGATGCTCATCAGCTAATGTGGGGGATTTCAGAGATCCCACTCAGAGAAGCCTATGTTCACACATCTTCTACAAGCCTCAAACTTGGACTAACCCTAAGTATTTTATAGTGACATCACTCCACTTCAAAACATAAACCCAAACGTATCTAGAATTGAGTTATTGTGGATAAATGAACATTTGAAACACATTGTCGGGCATCGCTAGTGCTATTTTATCTACTGTTTATATTGACAGGAGCATTCGCTGTCTTCAGAAGCAGTATCAGGTGTTATACTGAACAAAGCGGCATGCACATAGAGGCAAAGAATTTCAAATGAAGAGGCTATTTTAGTTAGATCATGACTGCAAAGGAGGCAAATAATTTTAAAAGTAACCATATATAAAAATGGGGGAGAGGGGCTGTTGTGTTTCAATTTGAAGACTTTTCTTCTGGTTTTGGGTTTGTGTATAATAGACATAGAGAAAATTTTTGTTAAGAAATAAAAAAACCTCCTATATCTAGGCCAAGATTTTTAAAGGCAAGAGCTTGGAGTTAGACTTCTATTTTGCTTGATTTTTCAAGTACAGAGCAATTTACAGCTCCTGTTCTTATTGGAAGAAGCTGAGCTGATTCTTCTGAAATGCTTGTGAAAATCATATAAAAACCATCCAATTCAGTAACTATTTGTATTTATTTTAGCAGAGGCTTCAATCAATTGCAAATGGTAGGATTTTAAGCCAGGTTTGAAAAGAAACAAGAAAACAACAACAAAAAAACCCAACCCCACAAAAATCAGCCTTTGTTGGCCCAAAATAATAAAAAAAGAGAAACTTAAAATAAAAGTAAACTCACTCAAATTAGTGAAAGATTAAGTTTTGCTCTACGAAGTTTTCAGTGCAAATATATCAGTATGAATTACATTATCCTGTTCTGCAATGATTTAATCAGAAGCTACACAAACAATTGCAACTCATTAATTTAATTCCTTTTGTAATGATTGTTTCTGTAGTTTCTGATTAAATACTTTGTAGTGCTACTACTCTGAGCTGTATTTTCTGGTTAGTTACCTTGCAGGTATTGTGCTTGATAACATTTTGCAAGGTTCATGTTTAATTTCCAAAGGGATCTGAGCAATGATGTCCCTAGGAGGCCCTAGAATTTTAATACATCTGGTAGTCACCACATGAATGTTACTTTCTTCCACCACTTCATGCTTTTTTCTCAATTATCATCTGCATACAATATTTTGTGTTATGCACTATTGGTGGAATTAAACTATAGCAATTTTGTCAGAACTAGCATCAGGGCTGTAAATCTTAGTTCTTCCGTAATCAACTTGTGAGATGATCTGCAATATGAAGATTATTCTGAATTAAGACTATATTGTTACTGGTCATTTTTCATGTTGCTTCTTTTTTTTTTTTCTCCCCAGAAAAATGAGCAGCCACAAATGGAGCACAATTTATTTATGTACCTCTACTTTGTCAACTTCATCGTCTTTGGATCCTTCTTTACCCTAAATCTCTTTGTTGGTGTTATTATCGACAACTTCAACCAACAAAAGAAAAAGATAAGTATACTGGTTGTGCTTCTAAACACCTATCTTTTTTAGACAAGGTCCTTGCTATACATAGAATGAATATTGAGATGCTGGAGTGCATCTGGAGAAGAGCAACAAAGTTGATGAAGGGTCTGGAGAAGAGCAACAAAGTTGATGAAGGGTCTGGAGAAGAAGTCTTTTGAGGAGAAGCTGAGGGAAACGGGGATGTTTGGTCTGGAGAAAATGAGGCTGAGGGGAGACCTTATCGTTCTCTACAGCTACCTGAAAGGAGGTTGTAGCGAGGGGGTGTAGGTCCCACCTATCGGGTAACAAGACTAATAAAATAGTCTCAAGATGTTTAGGTGTGGTTTACATAGGATATTTCTCCACTGAAAGAGTGGTGAAGCATTGGAGGTGTTCAGAAGATGTGTAGATGCGGCACTTCAGGACATAGTATAGTAGGCATGGTGGTTTTGGACTGATGGTTAAACTTGGTGATCTTATGGGTCTTTTCCAACCTTGATGATTTTATGATTCTATGAATCTAGAGCTTCCGCTGGCATTTACAAGAGTAGTAGTAATACACTTAGTACAAGTAACGCTGAGGCTGATTTTCTTCCTCCTTTCTTTTCCCCTATAACCTGAACATCCAGATCTTTCCCCAGATATCACAGTCAAGGACTTCTTTCCAGCCCCTTAAAATTTTACTCCTCTTTGGAAACTGAGCATGTTGGGAGACTCTTATTTAGAAAGTTGTCTGGTACAGATTGTCTGAGAAGTATTTTGATTATTTGACAAGAATAGGATGTGGGGAGCCAGGCAAAGAGATATTCCTACTCAGGTTTTCAGTCGATCCTTTGTTTTCATACTGCCTGAGCCAGATGGGTTTAACCCCAGGACTTCTATGTGAATGTATGGTTTGTGCCACTTTTTTTTCGGACACAGTTCAAGGGTTAGTACCAACAAGATGCGAAAAAATGAAGGAATGTTAGTTTCCAACGTGTTAGACCTTGTAACTGCAATAGTGCTGCTTTCTCACCGAGTAACAGTAATGTTTCCTCATATACCTAGGTGGAGAAGATATATTTATGACAGAAGAACAGAAAAAATATTACAATGCAATGAAAAAATTGGGATCCAAGAAACCTCAAAAACCTATTCCAAGACCACTGGTAGGACTTTGAATTCTTCAAAAGAAAAGTGCACTGCTAAATGTGATTTAATTCACTGAAAAGTGTATGTGTTCATATATTACGTATAAATTATTTATACTATCTTTCNTTCTTTTTTTTTTTTCTCCCCAGAAAAATGAGCAGCCACAAATGGAGCACAATTTATTTATGTACCTCTACTTTGTCAACTTCATCGTCTTTGGATCCTTCTTTACCCTAAATCTCTTTGTTGGTGTTATTATCGACAACTTCAACCAACAAAAGAAAAAGATAAGTATACTGGTTGTGCTTCTAAACACCTATTCTATCTTTTTAGAGAAGGTCCTTGCTATACATAGAATGAATATTGAGATGCTGGAGTGTATCTGGAGAAGAGCAATAAAGTTGATGAAGGATCTGGAGAAGAAGTCTTTTGAGGAGAAGCTGAGGGAAACGGGGATGTTTGGTCTGGAGAAAATGAGGCTGAGGGGAGACCTTATCGTTCTCTACAGCTACCTGAAAGGAGGTTGTAGCGAGGGGGTATAGGTCCCACCTATCGGGTAACAAGACAAAGAAAATAGTCACAAGATGTTTAGGTGTGGTTTATATAGGATATTTCTCCACTGAAAGAGTGGTGAAGCATTGGAGGTGTTCAAAAGATGTGTAGATGTGGCACTTCAGAACATAGTTTAGTAGGCATGGTGGTTTTGGGTTGATGGTTGAACTTGATCTTACGGGTCTTTTCCAACCTTGATGATTTTGTGATTCTATGAATCTAGAGCTTCCGCTGGCATTTACAAGAGTAGTAGTAATACACTTAGTACAAGTAACGCTGAGGCTGATTTTCTTCCTCCTTTCTTTTCCCCTATAACCTGAACATCCAGATCTTTCCCCAGATATCACAGTCAAGGACTTCTTTCCAGCCCCTTAAAATTTTACTCCTCTTTGGAAACTGAGCATGTTGGGAGACTCTTATTTAGAAAGTTGTCTGGTACAGATTGTCTGAGAAGTATTTTGATTATTTGACAAGAATAGGATGTGGGGAGCCAGGCAAAGAGATATTCCTACTCAGGTTTTCAGTCGATCCTTTGTTTTCATACTGCCTGAGCCAGATGGGTTTAACCCCAGGACTTCTATGTGAATGTATGGTTTGTGCCACTTTTTTTTCGGACACAGTTCAAGGGTTAGTACCAGCAAGATGTGAAAAAATGAAGGAATGTTAGTTTCCAAGGTGTTAGACCTTGTAACTGCAACAGTGCTGCTTTCTCACCAAGTAACAGTAATTTTTCCTCATATACCTAGGTGGAGAAGATATATTTATGACAGAAGAACAGAAAAAATATTACAATGCAATGAAAAAATTGGGATCCAAGAAACCTCAAAAACCTATTCCAAGACCACTGGTAGGACTTTGAATTCTTCAAAAGAAAAGTGCACTGCTAAATGTGATTTAATTCACTGAAAAGTGTATGTGTTCATATATTACGTATAAATTATTTATACTATCTTTCTGTTGATATTCAGACAGTGCTCTAAAGTCACTTCCATACCAGAAAGTTACACTGAAAGATTTTACAGCTTAAATATTTATTAAGTTGTCTGCATAAATATTGTGGGATTCTACATTCACCCTGGAGCTGATTAAACATCAAGATGGGAAGGGATTTTTAATTTCATTGTTATATTCTGCCTTTCTTAATTTTCTCTAACTTCGCTATAGTTGAGTGATTTTGTAACATGGAAATTGGAGCTGTTGGAAACACATAGATAGTGCTCTCTACTTTCATAACTGATGTCAGATGATTTTTTTTTTTCCTCTCTAGAACAGATACCAAGGGTTCCTTTTTGACATTGTAACGTGTCAGGCCTTTGATATTGTAATCATGATTCTCATCTGCCTTAATATGATCACCATGATGGTGGAGACCCATGAGCAAAGCGAAATGAAGGTTAACATCCTTTCCAAGATCAACATACTCTTCGTTTCCATCTTTACTGCAGAATGTGTACTGAAATTGGCAGCTCTGAGGCAATACTATTTCTCAAATGCCTGGAACATCTTTGATTTAGTTGTTGTGGTTATGTCACTTATTGGTAAGTAAAATTGGTTTGGCAAATCCTTTACTAAATTATTATTATGCTCACACAAAAAAGTTAAAATTTATCAACTGCAAATGGATGTTGAAATGGAAATCATAATACTGTAAAGTCTTGAAGAAAAAGAACTGAAACCCTACAATTATATTAAAATGACAAGAAATATTTTTTAAACATTTCTGCTATTTCTTGTAATAAAAGTTTTTTTTTTAAAAGGGGTGTGGTTACAATATGTAAAATCTTTCACAATGGTTCTTTTGATTGTTTTTTTCATAGTTTGAAAGACAGAATGAATAACCCACCATATTAGTACCATATTCTGGGATAATTTCCATTGTGAAGAGTTATTGCCAACTAAGAAATCTTTGATCAGATAAAAATTGCCAGGTATTGTCATCTGTGTTTGTAACAGAGAATTGAAATGTATAGAGAACATGAAGACTGGAACAAAACTATAGACTATAAAATTCAGTTTCTGGGAACTCAGGCACAGCTGATTGAGAATGAGGGTTCACACTGTAACAGGATAGAAAAGAACAACTGAAATGTATTACCTTTTGTTTGAAGAGATTGCAATGGAAAACAGGGTAAATAGCTCTTTTACCAGTTTGAGATTTCTCCCTATTTAACTGTTCGTAGGACCAGTATTGCCAACACAGCACAAGGCATTTAGGGAAAGAAAAATATTTTGTGTCTTTAGTATGACTTATGTTTGGGGTATATAAGATTCCAGTAAGAATATGGCTTTTCCTTGAGAAACTAAGTTCCTGGAGAAGAAATTCAGATAAAGTATCCAAAACATCTAAACTTAGAAAAGGCAAACCTCTTCTAGCACTACTGGATCTGTCATTTTTTTCATGCAAACCGAAGATGAAAAGACATCCTTGTGTGGCCATTTTATAGTGGCATGCACAACTTCTGTGTTCAGCCTTAAATGATAACCTTGACACTGTTTTTATATCTTGTTTTCTTAGTTTAGCTTTGTAGTGTCAGTATTTGTAGTCTAATTTAGGTGATAAATACTTAACCTGTGCCTTCCAAAGTATTCGTGCAACCAGTCTCAAAGAAAAAAACACCATTCAATAAGTGTTGACTGATATGGATATTTGAAGTTATGTGTAGGAAGACGCCTGCCAGCCCTAGTGAAGTGGGTACTATCTTCTGGTGGCTGAAGAATGTAGCCCATAACTGCTGATTTCTACAGCTATTTTTTTCAACTTGGACTTCTAGTCAAGGTTGTTTGGCTAGGGTCTTCGTGCCCACACATCAGATATTTTCCAGTTTTACAGATACTATCATTTCATTCTCCTTAAGCAGAAATGTTATTTTCTAACCAGTTGTTATCCTTTCTATTTTAGCCTTGCTGCTTTCTGGCATTGGTAGAGCATTTGAACATTTCTTACCACCTACACTGTTCAGGGTCATTCGCTTGGCTCGGATTGGACGAATCCTGCGACTCATCCGGGCTGCCAAAGGAATTCGAACTTTGCTTTTTGCATTAATGATGTCCATACCTGCCCTATTTAACATTGGCCTCTTGCTTTTTCTAGTCATGTTCATTTATGCTATTTTTGGCATGGCTAACTTTGCCTATGTGAAGATGGAAGGTGGCATTGACGATATGTTCAACTTCCAAACCTTTGCTAACAGCATGCTCTGTCTCTTCCAAATCACCACATCAGCTGGCTGGGATGGTCTTCTCAGTCCTATTTTAAACACTGGACCACCATACTGTGACCCAAACATAACTGGTGTTGTAGGTGAATGTGGTAAACCTGCTATAGGTATCATTTATTTTGTAAGTTATATCATTATATCATTTCTCATTGTCGTAAACATGTATATCGCTGTTATTCTGGAAAACTTTAATGTTGCTACTGAGGAAAGCACAGAGCCTTTAGGAGAAGATGACTTTGACATCTTTTATGAAATCTGGGAGAAGTTTGATCCTGAGGCAACTCAGTTTATAACTTTCTCTGCACTTTCAGACTTTGCCGATGCTCTGGCTGAACCTTTACGTGTACCAAAACCAAACAAAGTTGAACTCATAGCAATGGACCTTCCTATGGTCAGTGGAGATAGAATCCACTGCTTGGATATCTTGTTTGCTTTTACAAAACGTGTGTTAGGAGATTCCGGGGAGCTGGATACTCTTAAAGTACAAATGGAGGAGAAGTTCATGGCTGCCAATCCATCTAAAACATCCTACGAGCCAATCTCCACTACTCTCAGACACAGACAAGAGGAAGTTTCTGCCACTGTTATCCAGCGTGCCTATAGGAGTCATTTGCTTATGCGCTCCATGAAACAGGCTTCTTGCCTGTACCATCACAGAACTTGTACTGGTGACGCTCTCGGAGGTGCTTCTCCAGAAAAAGAAGGGCTTATTGCATCTATGATGGGTGAAAACCATGGCAAGAGTCCTGACAAGTCTGAAACTCTGTCCTCAGTATCCTTTCCTCCATCATACAACACTGCCACAAGAGCCAGTAGTGGCAATCTTGTGGTTGAGAATGGAGAAGTTACAGGTAACAAACAATCTCCAGATAGCGAATAGTTCATCAGTGGCTAAGTTATTGAAAACATTATAAAATGTTCACAGAAGGTGATATTGTAAATCAGCCGAGGCAGCCTTCCTATTAAAAATAGTCTATTGATCATGATCGGTTAACCATAGCTAGGCATGATCACTTAACTGTGGTAGCTGCTAAATTGTAGTCTTTGGCTCTGCTATGTGCAACTTTGTTAAATATTTGCATATGCAGAGACAAAAGCTGTGAAAGGTTTTGGAGCAGTTTGATTAAGGGCATCCTGCTGCAAGGGAGGTCCTGAGGGCTGAGGAGTAGGCACAGCAATGGTAGATGATATCTGCTGGCATTATTCCAGCTGCAAGAAGCAGAGAAAAGCCCAAGCAGTAGCAGAGCTACTGGAGAACAGGAAAAGAATGTCAGTGTTAAGATAAATTGCTGAAGGGAAAGGTAGTAAAATTTATTGTAAGTCCATTCCTAATTGATACTCTAACTATAAACCTGTTCAGTAAATGGCTGCTGACTTTTTAATTTTTTATTCTGTTTTGTCTGGGGGCTGATGTATCACAAACAGTTCCTGCATGGTCCACAGATATACCACAACATAGTGGACATCTTCCAATGTGAACAATTTTCAGAATAAATCGTGGCATGTATGCTATTGTAGTGGTGTTACTGCAGCTTAATGAAGTAATAAATGCAACTCTCAGTATTACAAAAGTTGTACTGAGCTGAGTAAAACCTTTATATTCTGTCTGCGAGGATTATTTTTTTAACCCAGTCTCCTCTGGCTACGAGGAGAAGGGAAATGCGCTGTGTTTCTATTGGTTGCTGCATAACAAATTGTGTTTATTACCTACTTCCCTCAAATTTCACAAAATGATTAAGTTTCATGCTCAAGTTCATTCCTGTCAATGTGGTAGAGATGAGAGACACAAATAAGCATTTTCACTGGGGGGATATCGGCAGCATCAGTTCAGATGACATCAGAAACCCAGTCTGAAGAGCGCTATGTGGGCTCCGTCTGAGCTACCCTTGGTCTCAATGGTAAGAATCATCCATGGCCATGGAGTGAGGCCTTGACCTAAGACTGGTGTGTCATGTGAGTGGTAGAAGCCTTTCCCTCTTCTGCCCATCTCTGTCTGATGGGAGAACCAGTTTTTCTCTTCCCTGAAAAGATTAGAAGAAACCAAAGTACAAGTAATTCAGACAATTAGGAAATCTAGGTTGAAAATTTTGGACGTGTGGTTAACACTAGACTAAGGATGTAATCGTAACTCTGCTTCTCATGAAACTACATGTGCACATGGTCTCTCGTGATCTTCATCATATTTTCCTTATGACATTCTTTATCTTTCTTCATGTGCTTATTTTGGACGGCTTCTCAGAAAAACACATGCCCAAACAATAGTCTTTTGTCCTTTGTACACGTACTTTGGAGATACTTTCAGCTGACAGATTTTGATGTCTAATGACTGTTGTGTTATCACACAGAATGGAATATTTGCACCTCAGTCAAAAGAGTTTAAGGAAGAGAGGGAGGACAGTTACTCAACAGTTCTTAATGGAATCATGCCAATAAGTTAGGCCAATATTTCTCAGTTCTTGGGCAAATCAAGGAAGCTGCATGGCTTGAAATTCCTACAGCACTTTAAAGAAAAGATTTATCCTCCCAGGTACCTTTGCAATTCAACAGCTGTGAATTAAAACTGGATCAAGTGCAGAGAAGCAATATTAGAATGAATAACAAACTGTGTTATGAAAAGAGTTTCAAGGGTTTTATTTTTTCAGCCTAGAAATAACCGCTGAGAGGATACAGCATAACTCCCAGTAAATAAAGCAAGTAGCAAAATAAGAGTGAGAAAAAGGTCTAAAAGATAAATAAAATAGTCAGGAAAAAATCTTATCTGGATATTACAAGTGGCTTTTGTCTTCCAGAGAATGAAGCTATGTAACTGCTTTGCAGCAGGAGTAGAGGAGTCTGAACAAAGGTGAATAGTTCCACATATCTTTAAGGGATTGTACGCCCAGCACTTTCAAGGGGATATGTGCACCTCTTGGTTCCTGCTCAAAACTCTGAATTTCATAAAGTTAGGACTGTGACCTGCAACAACATAGTGAAACTTGTTGAATGCTTCCTCCTAGTGGTATTAGATCAAAATGACATATTCAAATTAAAAAAGAAAATAAAGAAAAAGCTGTGTCTCTATCATAGTTGTAGTATGAAACCTAAATAGATAAATAACTACTGTAAAAAGAAGAAATAGTAGCAAGCAGAGAGCTTAGAGGGAGTGGGTAGTGCTAACAGAAAGCTACAGTTTAAAGGTTCAGAGAATGAAATGAGTGAGAATTTTCAGTGTAAAAGAAATTAGACCATGAATAGGAAGCTGAAACAGCAATAAATAACTCATTGGTTATATAAGAAAGAGGAGGGAAAAGTAAATAAGATTTGAGAGTGGCTTAAAAATGGGGTAGGGATGAGGGCTTGGACAGCTTTAGGGTTAAAGATAATCTATATATAAAATACAAAGATCAGGTAATCAGTCTCCATTTTCAGAAAAGACAATAGTAAAGAAGGGATTATATTTTCATTGGCCAAGAAGGAATGTTTGAATGCAAACATGACTATATCCACTGATGAGCAATAAAGGGAATTCAAGCAATGGAGTCAGAGGCCAGAATAACCCCTTTTCAAAAATACTGTTGAGAACTGGCACATGAAACTGCAGATCTGTCAGTAAGGATTTTATGAGAATCTATCAAATCTGCCAGGAAAGGTACCCTGAGGGAAAAAAAAATCCACAAAATTCAACCTAAATGTAGTACTTGTATTTGAAAAGGTGGTGACCAGCAATTCCAGCAATCAAAGACTTGGTAATCTGAACTGAGCAAGTTGGAGGGCTGTGGAACACATTTTGAAGGGGAAATAATGAAAGTACTGAAGAAAAGTGGAAAATTGAATAAAATAGGTTTGAAATCTATTTACTAAGAAAGATTGCGGTAGATCTTATCCATTGGTATTACGATAAACAAAATGTNTAGAGGGAGTGGGTAGTGCTAACAGAAAGCTACAGTTTAAAGGTTCAGAGAATGAAATGAGTGAGAATTTTCAGTGTAAAAGAAATTAGACCATGAATAGGAAGCTGAAACAGCAATAAATAACTCATTGGTTATATAAGAAAGAGGAGGGAAAAGTAAATAAGATTTGAGAGTGGCTTAAAAATGGGGTAGGGATGAGGGCTTGGACAGCTTTAGGGTTAAAGATAATCTATATATAAAATACAAAGATCAGGTAATCAGTCTCCATTTTCAGAAAAGACAATAGTAAAGAAGGGATTATATTTTCATTGGCCAAGAAGGAATGTTTGAATGCAAACATGACTATATCCACTGATGAGCAATAAAGGGAATTCAAGCAATGGAGTCAGAGGCCAGAATAACCCCTTTTCAAAAATACTGTTGAGAACTGGCACATGAAACTGCAGATCTGTCAGTAAGGATTTTATGAGAATCTATCAAATCTGCCAGGAAAGGTACCCTGAGGGAAAAAAAAATCCACAAAATTCAACCTAAATGTAGTACTTGTATTTGAAAAGGTGGTGACCAGCAATTCCAGCAATCAAAGACTTGGTAATCTGAACTGAGCAAGTTGGAGGGCTGTGGAACACATTTTGAAAGGGAAATAATGAAAGTACTGAAGAAAAGTGGAAAATTGAATAAAATAGGTTTGAAATCTATTTACAAAGAAAGATTGCGGTAGATCTTATCCATTGGTATTGCGATAAACAAAATGTAATAGGGCACAGCACGAAACCCTCTGCTGGGAGTCAAACGGGGACATTTGCTACCAAGTGATGGTAGGAACCAAGCACTGTGAAGACCTGGATATATTACTGAAACAGAATGGTTGTGATGCATAATGTGATGCAATCATGAAACAGAGAAATGTGGTGAAGATCTATCAGCTGAGAGACAATTTATGGAGTGCAGGATGTGCCAGAGCAATGGGTAGACAGGGGTGGTTGCATCTGCACCCATGCATGCATTGGCAAATGTTGTTCAAGAAAGATGTGTATGAATCAAAAAAGAACTAAAGGGCTCCTATGATAGACAGGAGATTATAAAGGGTTTAAGTAAGACTTTAGAAAGAAGCCTGGAATCCTGACTTGCTTAATCCTGCAAAATAAAAGCTGAGAGGAGAAATGTGACTGTTCCTGAGAAGGGAATAAATGTCTGCAAGGGTTAAACTAGAGTATCAAGGAATGCTTATTTTGAATAGAGCCTACACTAACCACTTGTCCTAATAAGTGTACAGGAGAGGTACAATTTCTCTGTGGTGAATTATCCCTTTGGAATCTTCCCGTGGACACATGGCTAAGGGCCACAGCATAGAGTAAGGCTGGAAAATACACCTAGAAAATTTATCTTCCATACCCTATTTGTCTCAAAGTGCAAGTTGCTTCAGATCAGCAAGATCCAATAGTCCAAAATGTGTTCGCTTATCTCATCCACTTGATTAAGATTGTCCCTAACTGCGACAGCGACACTAGGAGGTGGAAAGGTATTTTCCTGCAATAAATGCAAAGCAGATTTTGCAGGAAGGTATAGGGTATAGCAGAGCTGGCATGCTCACAAACCATGTGCAGGACAAGTGTTAATATAATTGCAAGCAAATAGGTGGAGAAGGTTGTTGGGCACATACTGAGATAAGATTTGTCCAAGCTGATATGAAAAGCCAGTTCAGAGGGTCTGATTTTGTATTGTGTGAGCACAACCCAACTGAATGATCTTAGTGCAGGCTGCTAAGTTATAACTATATCATGTTGCCACTGAAAGGACCCAGAAACACAGTTTTAAATATTCCAAATATCTTGCAGTTGAGTGTTGGGCTGCATTTGAATAAAATAAGTTGTCCAGCTGGCGTCACAGCTCTTGACCCAGAGACATCATGGAGAATATCTTCCCCGCTGGTAAATGGTTTCACAGTTAATTAGCCTTACACCTAAAATCACAAGCCTACCTTTTCATTTAAATTAGCTTGACTTCAGCTCCGAACCGCTGGTTCTTGATATAACTCTAATGCTACTTAAAAATTCTTTATTACCTGCTATTTTCATTCAATGAAGGCATTTGTTCACTATCATCTCCCCATTTATTATTTTAATGTGAATGGAATGACCTCTTAAAGCCTCTCACACAGGCATTTACCTCATCGATCAAATAATCTTTTGGCTCTTTTCAATGTCTTCCTATATCTGACCCAGCAATGCCATTGTTGCTTCCTGTCATGATCATCATAGCCCTGAGAATATGCAGCCAATTTTCCCTCTCCTGGGAGCTGAAGAGCATGAACCAGCTGCCCAGAGGTTTATTGGGTGTGGCAGGGAAAGGGTTAACCCATTCAGCCATCAGAAGCCAGCTGCAAGTCATAAAAATCAGAGGGGAAAAAAATATCTAAGGGAGGCTATGATTACTTAAAAACAGAAGTGAAGAGCCAGGAGGAGACTGTCTCAGGGTCTCTAAAGGTAAGGTGAGGCAGAGCTGGGTGTTTTGGGGATGGTTTGAGGACTAGCAGCTGGAGGAAAACTTGGATGGAATTAATGGGACTGGATGATTTGGGGTAATGTGTGAGCTTCTATGGGTGGGAGGATCTCAAGGGGGTGACCCATCTACCATGGCCATAGAGTAACTTGATGAATTTTGCTGGGGTCAGGTTCCCCAGTGAGACAAAATGACCCTGTGCCATGAAAGGACCCAGGCTGAGTCTGAGCCAGCCCACAAAATGAATGTCTGGCAGAACATTAAGGAAGTGCAGTGGGGTTTTCTTATAAGAAAAAAAATATGTTGTCACATGTCTTAGAGGAGAAAATTCAGTTAGTCAACATGTCTCTTCATTGAATTAGTAATCATAGAATCACAGAATCACCAGGTTGAAAGAGACCCACCGGATCATCGAGTCCAACCATTCCTATCAAACACTAAACCATGCCNTAAGACTTGTTCTCCAGCCCCTTCACCAGCTTCATTATGTGGAAATATTTGGCTTGTTTCATATTTTTTCTCCTCAAATCTGCATTTAATCTTGAATGGAAATATCTTTCCTAACATAGAGAACACTCCCTTAGTTAAATTTTGGATCACCCTGTTTGGTGGTCTTCAAACAACTCATGCAACTTGTACATCTCTTTTCCTCCTATCAAAAATGAGGAAATTCCCATATAAATAAGTTTCCTGGTTCTTGGTGGCTAAATCCACTGCTGAATGTGAGAGTCTCTTGAGTAGTGAGATCCTGACTTATCTCTTGGTAACACGCACAGTGCAATTCACATCTCGGGCTCATGTTTTCAGCAGATCTTTTACCTCAATAAGGTTCAATTAATGTTTTTAAGATTCTGCTCAGTGTGAATTGCAGCTTTAGTCTGAAATGAAAGCCAAAAGTCTGATGTAATATTAGATCTCAGAGCTCAACAAAGGAGAGATTCTCTGCAATGGACCTTTCAGGAATAACAAAAGAGATGATTGATCTTTTCAAGCAGTTGGAATTAAGAAATGGTGATAAGACATGTAATAGATGTTTTGAATGGCTTGGGTCAGGAGGGATATTTAAGATCATTTAGTTCTATCCCTCCTGCCATGAGCAGGGACATCATCCACTGTATCAGGTTGCTCAGAGCCTCATCTCACCTGACCTTGAATGCCTCTGAGGATGGGGCATTCATGACTTCTATGGGTAACCTGTGCCAGTGCCTCACCAACCTCAAAGGAAAAAAAATATTCCTAATATCTAATCTAAATCTTGCCTCTTTTGGCTTAAAACTTTTACCCCTCATCCTATCCCTGCATTCCCTGGTAAAGGGAATTCCCTCTCTAGCTTTCCTGGAGCCCCCCTTTAAGTATCAAAAGGTTGCTCTAAGGTCCCCCAAGAGCCCTCTCTGCTCTAGGCTAAACAACCCAACTCTCACCCTGTCCTCATATTTGTAATGCAGTGCTGGTGTCACTGTAGCCTCAGCATCATGCGCTTGTTCAGCCCCATCTGTGCTCCTGCCATGATATCAACAGTGACATGGGGGTCTGTGGCTCCCTGTATACAAGTCATTGACAGTTTTAATGTTTCACTGGATTAAGTATCATATATTGCACATTGTGGGTTTTGGCATTCATTGCAGGATCAAAATGTTTAAATAAAGCTAAGGATGTCAAAATTCTCCCTTCCACACAACCATGTTTGCCAGTCATGTGCAAGAGTGACTGCCATTATGCTCTTGAAATACATGAGACTCGCTTATCAGCTAAAGATGCCTATGCAGGTAAAACTAAATCCCATGAAAAAAGTCCTGTGCAAGATAGGGTGTGGTCATGCTGCAGATTGGGAAGGTGATTGAAATGACGATGGCCACCAAAAAGAGCTATAGTGGGCCCTGCTGCAAAATGCATCACCAAGCACTGCTGCCCCAATGATGTTGAGCAGCCAGAGGATGCTGGCAGAGGGGAAGATGTCCTGAATTTACCTCATTCTGCCCTTCCCAGCAGCTTTGACCATACTGTATCAGGCACTTGAGTTTATAAGCAGACAAATCTCCAGCAAGTGCATTTGACAGGTTCTCTAGGCAGGGAGCAGGATGCTTGATGTAAACCATGTGGACCTGAACATGCCGACTACTCCACTGATACTGGTGGGATGGGAATGACACTGCAAACAGCCCTTCCTGGCTGCTCAGCACCTATTGCCATCTATTATATGTAACAGGTGCAAAATACAATTTTAATTTATCTTACTTCATTTATCCAAAGCCAAAGACCTTACTCACTTTGAATATTTTTTTTCCAGAATTATTTCCCCATAATATTCTCTGTAGTTTTTTTTGAGACTTATCTTTTAGGGAGGTTTTTTTTTTTTCTGGGAAAGGCACCTGGTGAATGTTCAGGTTCATGAGACAACTAGCTCCCTCTTCCATTGAGGATACAGCACAGTAGCAAGAAAAACTGTAGTGGTGCTTACTACCACCCAGAAGTAAGTTAGTCTCTGCTGTTAATTAGTTTTTAATTTGTCTGGAAACTTTTACCCACTTTTAATTTCTTCAAGCACTTCCTGAGTTAGGACCCCAGCTGGTATAATTTGATTGATGGTGTTGAGCCCATTTATACCAGTTGAGGACCTTGTCTGCTAAAAGCAACATGAACTAAAGCAAAGTTATGGGGGTTTGCAATTTGGAGGTCTGTTGCTTTTGGGGGTGTTTTTGTAGTAATGAGATATTCTAATATGATTTTTACATTAGAAACAATCCAGTATTTCTTTGTCCCATTTTGATTAATCTGGGTTCTGAGTCAGTCTTACGTGTGTTACTAAAGCCTTTTAGCAAATATTACTGTACTCTATTACTCATATTCTGCAGACTTCCTTAAAAATCCATTTTTCATTTATTTGCACAAGCCTTAGTAACCTATTAGCTGACATGAGCCCAGACATCTCCTCCAATGAGGAGATGAATAAAATGAGGCTCCCATGGTCCAAGAGGAGGTGGTCAGAGACTTGCTGGCCCAACTAGACACCCACAAGTCTATGAGGCTGGATGGGATTCACCCAAGGGTATTGAGGGAGCTGATGGATGTGCTGGCCAAACCCCTTTCCATCATCTTCCAACAGTCCTGGAAGACGGGAAGTTCCACTGGACTGGGGGCTGGCTGATGTTGTGCCCATCTACAAGAAGGGTCACAGGGAGGATCCAGGGAACTACAGGCC
>WAAB01015226.1:2680-26667 GCA_013389865.1 Piaya cayana | reverse complement strand
TTCTGTGTTGCCATGCCAATATCACACCATGACCATTCTTACTAGGTTACACTTAGAACTACTCTGTGGTGGGAGCTGATGAAGGTTTAATTCCACACCTGTCCTTTATGTTACTTTTCCTTTAGTGAATGATGTGACACAAGAGAAGCTTCTGTAGGCCAAAAATGTTGTTGTCTTTATTGGATTCTACTTGAGGAAATCAGGCATCAGAAATATAACAATTATATTTATTAATATTTCTTACATTTCTGAATATGAAGACTCACATAAAACTTATGTCTAATACGGCTGCCTTAAATCTTTTTTTTTGCATTTATAGCTGTAACTAAATGGATAGCTGAAATGGGAAGTAAGAATTAGAAGTATTTTAATTACGCAGCAAAACTATGGTGGGAACTGCTTTAGCATTTTTAGCCTGTTCGTTGAGTGGAGCTCAGAATATGGGCGTATGAAAAAGTGAGCACATATGACAGTGGAATAGAAGTGAATTCCAATCATGGGCTGTGACATGTAATACAGGAAGATTTGTGATCAGCTAGAATAAGTAAAAATATGACTCCATCAGTGTTAATGAAAGGGAAGGATTTGGATTGCTGCGTGGCTCTCTTGATCTTCCATTTTCCTCTGTGACACACTGACTGAGCACACTACTCTGATTCAGATGTTAATTTATGGAAATGGATAATACAATGTATCTGATTGCTTAATTATGCGTCCCAGGGATTCATTCAGAATCCTTATAATACCTCTTGATGACCTTTCAAAGGCAGAACTTGCAATTTGCAACTTTTATTGGGATTTAATCAACTGGACAATACTTCTCACATCTTTTTCTGATGAGGGTAGTGACCCCCCGTCCCTGGCACCTTTGCTGTGTACTATAATCACTAATTTTTAATGCAAAGAGCAGTCATTCCTGTGTATCATAAGTGAATCCAGGATATAATGGAGTCAGCCCATAGCTGTGTCTCTTTGCAATTTAATATCAAAAAAGATGGTAGGAAGGTTTGATATTGAGGGGTTGCAATGTACCAGCAAAAAAAAATGGTATAAAGGCCAAATGAAGCTAGAGTTGAGTATGGGAAGCTGTACAACGTGTGGTATAATAAATGACAGAGAGAAAATGGAAGCGTGATTCCCATTTGGGCTGTTTCATTATACAAAATACAAGGTGTGACTGCTGGGGTTTGAATGCAGCTTATTGAAAACTGAAGAAAGAGCCCTTTACTGCACAGTCTACAATTAAAATGCGAAGTTGATTGCCAAGAGGTGTGAATGAAGCAAAAATATGACAGACTAAAAGTACCAACCAACCCTTCATATATATCATACAAATGTCTTGAGTTATAGTGGTAAACACGGAGCTGTTAGAAAAGATATAAATCCTTATGTCAGCCTCCAGGGCATAACACCAAGTCTCTATATTTGAATCGAGGAGCAACCCTCCCTTGGGTTTAGTTAACTACCAGCTACAGAGTTCTTCCATCTCTTCCAAAAAACTTGAGCCTCTCAGCTGCTTTCAGCCTGCAACTCTGGATGAATTCTCATCACCAGGGGATTCCTAACTAATTATGACTGACTCCGGCTGCTTGATTAATCGTAGTAAGAAAGGTGGGAGTTTTTGCTGCCACTCCAAAGCACCAAAATAAATAAACCATCTAGAAATTACACATCTTACTTGCAAAACATATTATGAAACACTGAAGGCAGATAGATGAGATTTAAATCCAAACTTCTATATAAGTTTTAATAACTTTTTAAGTTTCTTTACTATCTTGTGATAGTCTTAATATAAATACCATAAGTAAAGAATAAAACATACAATAGCTCTAAGTAAAAAGGAAAATAAGAAGGGAAATACCTTCTTTTGACCAATATGAATATTTACAATACTACTATTCATGCAGTATTTTGGAGTTTATGTAACTCACTGCCAAGAATTAAAACTTTCGCACAATTTCTCTTTTTGTTTTCCATTCTCCATTTACTCATATGTTTATTTATTTTCTGAAAATGTTTTTGTTAGTCGCGATTGTTGAATGCAGAGAGCAGTTTCTGAGTGTGCTGAATTTTTTTCTTTAGGTAGAGATGTTAAGGAAAAAAATGACCCCGTTAGAGGTAAAAATCTAGAAGAAGTGATATTCCACTAAATGCATTACCAGGAGGTACAGGGAAGTGGGAAAAAGCATTTGATGGAGTGGCACCGATAGGCCAGTATATGGCAGTTTGTGTCTGCAGAGAGCTGGAATTAAGTGTGTTTGACCACATCAATTAAAAAATGTGTGGATACTGATAGTCCTTTAAATACTCATCACCTGCTACACGTGCTGTTCCATGTACTTGCTGCTCTGGCTGATTCACCTTCCCTGGAGGTGTTTAAGGGACAGGTGAATGAGGTGCTAAGGGACATGGTTTAGTGTTTGATAGGAATGGTTGGACTCAATGATCCAGTGGGTCTCTTCCAACCTGGTTATTCTATGATTCTATGAAAGCATCTGGGAGTTACTGAGTAGCTGGGCTGGGAAAAATGTAATCCTTGCAATAGTGGCTAGACAAGACAGAGGGACAGACCTTTCTTTTTAAATAGTGACAATTTACCTCTGATTTTAATTCTGATGGGTAGCTCTGGTTTTATATCTTAAAGCCATTCTCGTCTGTCAGATTTTATGAGATCTGAGGCAGTTTTATAATAGTAAATTACTTGATGAAAAGGAAGGAAATGTGTAAATGTACATTTTTGAGTCTTTGGTTTTAATTTCCTTTCATCTGACAGTCTTCTCCAATCAAACCAGTTATGGATAATACTATGAAGGAAGATCTAAATTTTCTGGATTTTGTTAAAAATGACTAGATCCTGATTGAATAAAATTTTAAATGAAATGTATGTTTGCTTAATTGGTGGTCTAATTTAAATTACTAAAGACATCATCATAGCATGTAAATGCTCTTAGAGTTAGTTTACGTATGCAAATATATCACGGGCTATACTTGGCTGGCAAAATGAGAATATATACTGTTTGCTCTGAAAGAAGAGAGAACAGTTCCCACTGCTGCATACCCAAACCTGCCCAGGGAGGTGGTTGATTCACCTTCCCTGGAGGTGTTTATGGCGTGGGTGGATGAGGTGCTAAGGGGCATGATTTAGAGATTGGTGGGAATGGTTGGACTCGATGATCTGGTGGGTCTCTTCCAACCTGGTTGTTCTATGATTCTCTGCCTGGGACAACTTTGTGTTATTTAGTCTGAAGCTGATCTGTTGCACCCAGTAGCTGAGCAGTCAAGGTGACATTTGGACTTAGTTTATTTATCAGTTGCCATCAAAACTGTTTATTTTCGTGTTTAGAGAGATTCGCGCAGCACACCAGCTGTCTGAATAACAGCAAACCATGAAGTCTTTTGTTTACAAGCACATTTGTTTGAAGCATTTTGGATGACAGGTTACAGATTGTGACAATTACACTGGGTCAGGGAAAAGAACGTCAGGTAATGCCAGCGCTGATAATGAAGCGTGCTCTGATCTGATGGATGCATCTTGACTGAACTTGTCATGTCGCATTTCATATGAAAACTTAAAAAAAAAGTCTATAAAATGTCTTCTTTTATCACAATTTTGAGCACAAACACACACTGGTTTCTTCTCAATGCTGTTTTGTATTATATAAAAGCACTTGGCAGGCATGGGGGTTGCTACCTGAGTGGTGGCAGGTGATTACTCACTGTGATAAGCCCACCCAGTGCTGGCACTGCTACATGCGTCCCTCCTGTTCCTCTAGGCCATTTGCTCCTGCTCCTGCCTTTTCTCTGGAGAAGAGATTTAGTGTTTCACTGGGCTAATTGCTTTTCTTAAAGTTTCTCTTGTCTTTCTATCCCTTCATATCAGCTGGTTTCCCTTTACCAGGTTCACTGCGGAGATTCTTTTATGTCAAGCATCCAGTATATCTGCCTCAAGTAATTTCAGTCCCACTTTCTGATGCAGAAAACCTTCTGGCTGATAATTTCTCATTTCCCTTTATTGAAAGGGAAAGGCTTCCTATCCAGCACTCGGATCTTCTCATAGAAATTAGTGGTTAATTTCAGATGTTGATTTAATCTCTAATGTTAGTTCTCCAGCTCTCATAACTGCGTGTTAACAGTGAGATTATATTTGAGATTTAAACTTCAGTTAAAAAAACAAAACAAAACAAAACACCATAATCCAGGTGTCTTGTATATCTTTGCTTTCAACTTCTCCTGTTTATAAAGTCATTTTCAAGGCCAGGTGGAATGGGGCTTTGGACAGCCTGATCCAGCGGGAGTTGTCCCTGCATATTGCACAAGGTTGGAACTGAATGGACTTTAAGCTCCCTTCCAACTCAAACTGTTGTATGATCCTATGATTCTATTGAGCTCTTCTTCCTTTCATCTGTTTCTGTTGAGATAGATAAAATCCTACAGCTATTTTTTTTCTAGTTTTTACTTGACATATGGTTCTCCTGATGGAGCTGATTCTGAATGATGCCTGCTCTGCAAATTTTCAAACCACTTTTTTGTGTTGTGATAGCAATGCTGTCCTCCTTATGGAAACATCCAATAACAAATAAGTATCTTTAAGTACATTTACCAACCTGGTGTGTAGGTGTTAGTCATTGCAGAGTACTTTACATGTCTGTAAGTGGCCTTGAGCAAATGGACATCTTTAGAAGGAATTTCAGGGAATACTGTTTAGTCTGTTATTTTTGCCATTCTAAATTTTTAGTGGTCTTTCAATGCAAGATTTTGCTTTTGGGGGGTTTTCCCTCATGAGGTACCGTATATCTTTGCTCATCTTTTTGCTATCCATCTGTGCGGATCATGGAATCATAGAATCACCAGGTTGGAAGAGACCCACTGGATCATCGAGTCCAACCATTCCTATCAAACACTAAACCATGCCCCTCAGCATCTCATCCACTCGTGCCTTAAACACCTCCAGGGAAGGTGAATCAACCACCTCCCTGGATAGCCCATTCCAGTGCCTAATGACCCTTTCTGTGAAGAATTTTTTCCTTATGTCGAGCCTGAACCTCTCCTGGTAGAGCTTGAGGCCATTCCCTCTGTCCTGGATATCCAACTCTAACTGCTGCAGCTGAAGCTAAATCATTGCTGATCGCTGTACACTGTTCCTCACACCAGCCTTCACTGCTTTTGTCAGTGCCTTAAATCTCCTCTTTAGTTTGTTCTAGATTTTGCTTGAATTGTGGCTGCTATTGATGTATATCCCTTACATTTTAGGCAGGTGAACTAAATCTAGCATCAGTAAAGAGATCTTTGGTCTGTTTTGTTGTTCTGTGTTTGACCAGTCATAGTTTTTTTTGCATATATTGTTTGGAGGCAAAACAATTGCCAACGCAAGACTGGAAACTCATGACAATTGGTGTTTCGTTTCTGTGATTGTGGCTTCCAAGTGTTCTTTCCATCACCTCGCTGTCACTTCTAATCCAGCATTAAAGCCACCCATCAGAAGGAGTAAACTGTGCTTCAGTGCTGCTCCTGACATCTTAAAGCAATCGCTCAAAATACTGTGTGAGCAAGATGCTGTATGACTGACAACTCCAAGGAACTAGTCCTGAGTCTCTTTGATAGGTTTTCCATTGACTGACCATCTTCTCTGTGTCCTGTTAAGACGAGTGCTCTAGCCTGACTAAGACATATTTCTTCTTTCGCTTGAAACACTGCTGTTTATTCTCTCTAATGTGAAAGTATGAAGTTCATATTTTTCATATACTGAATTATTGATGGTACTTTCAATGTCCAGAATGCTTCTGCTTTATTGTAAAAGGAAGACCAACATCAAGCCCATCAAAATCAATAGGTTTATTCTCTGCAGCATCATAGAATCATAGGCTGGTCTCTTCTCCCAAGTGACAGGGGACAGGACAAGTTGGAATGGCCTCAAGCTCCGCCAGGGGAGATTTAGGCTAGAGATTAGGAGGATGTTTTTCATGGAAAGGGTCATTAGGCATTGGAATAGGCTGCCCAGGGAGGTGGTTGATTCACCTTCCCTGCAGGTGTTTGAGGGACAGGTGGATGAGGTNGGGGGTTGATTCACCTTCCCTGCAGGTGTTTAAGGGGCAGGTGGACAAGGTGCTGAGGGACATGGTTTAGTGTTTGATAGGAATGGTTGGACTCGATGATCTGATGGGTCTCTTCCAATGTGGTGATCCTATGATTCTATGAATCACCAGGTTGGAAGAGACCCACTGCATCATCGAGTCCAACCATTCGCACCAATCTCTAAGTGGGCTTTGGATTGTTCCAATATTTGTTTGTGGAGTCTCTGTGCACCAGGAGGGAAACTGTGGATACATGGAGAATAACTCTCTAATGAAACAGGAAAATCAGATGGCTATTGAAAGCCTTCCTGCATGCTTTCATGAGGAAGGTGTGTTTTCCAGACTGATTTGTGTAACTGATTAGGAAACTTTAGAAAATTAAATTGTGTAGCTTTGAATCAAGGTTCATAGATTCGCATACCTAAACCAGTTTATTTAAAGTTATCTTGTACCTCTGTATGGTTCTACGTGGTCCTGTGTAATTTATACAACAGAGCTCCTAAAATATTACTTTTTCTTTACACAGAGTCACATTTAATTAAATATTTAATAAATAATAAAATTCTGTGTATAGTGTCATTCTAATAATTTGAATTACATAGGAAAATGTTGAGAAGCGTATCTGAAATAAAGTAACTCTTCTCACCTATTCACCAGCATATAATATTTTAATGTATTTCTCATTGTGTTTCAAGCATGTGTGGCTGGTTTCCAGGATGGATTATAAAGATCTTGGCTCTGTGATTGAATTATTTGATTAAATTGTAGAACCATAGAATCATTCAATAGTTTGCATTGGAAGGGACCTTAAAGATCACCCAGTTCCAACCTCCCTGCCATGGACAGGGACACCTCCCACTGGATCAGGCTTCCTGAGGCCCATCCAGTGTGGCCTCGAACCACTATCATAGTGAAGAAATTCTTCCTAATGTCTAGTTTATATCTGCCCCTCTCCAGTTTATACCCATTTTGCTTCAACCTATTGCTCTATGCCCTTGGAAAAAGTCCCTCCCCAGCTTTCCTGTAGCCCCTTCAGGTATTGGAAGGTCACTCTAAGGTCTCCTCAGAGCCTTCTCTTCTCCAGGCTGACCACCCCAACTCTCTCAGCCTGTCCTCGTATGGGAGGTACTCCAGCCCTCTGAATAATGTTTGAATATTTTTTTCCAGATTAAATAAGCACATTCCGTTTGCCAGACTGTTTAGCTCTAAGTTGCTAACTTTCTTGTGTCAGTCATGAAATGTGTTTAAAAATGGATGATGCCACATCTGGATTTAAGAAACAGGAAAAAAGTTGTAAGGGCTCAGCACTGCGATCAGAGGGGATATCATTGCTGCCCAGCTTTGTAAGGATGAGACTGTCAAATTGTAGTAAAGATCTTAAAACCTACCTGAAAATTATTTTCTATAAAAAAAATTAAAGATGATTTTGACTGAGAAGCTTCTCCTAACTCTGCACCGAGAAATCAGATCAACTACAGGATTTGCTTGGATCAGCAGTGATTCTGAAGCAAGAAGTCTCTGAAACAGGAAGGTGCTGAAAGCTGGAATATGCTGGCAATTCCTTCGAGCTGTAGGAAATCATATGGCTAGTTACCAAAATCTTAATCTTCATCCCACTCTGATGCCTCTTTTTAAAATTTTGTTGTTGTTGTTTTTGTTTGAGATCAAACAGAAATGAGTGAAAACAAGTAGAGGCCAATGGCACAGGAGCCATGGAAAAAAAACCTTGAATCTCTTACGTTCTTGGCTTGGTTATGATATAAGGCAATTTAAGTTATCCATTTTATTTTTATATCAGACACGTGACTAGCTGTTCTACTGCCAGAAAGCCAAGGAAATTGTTACTATTGTCTTCAATAGGAATACAGTTAAGGACTATCATATATAACCAAATCACATTAGAAGTTCTTCATTGTTCCTTTTTTGTTACTAATTGAGTTGTATCTCTTATTAGGCGTAGCAGTGGCTGAACTTTCTCACAAAGATTTCTGCTTTCCTTCCGGCAACGTTTCACTCTCTGTTCTCATATTCACTTGAAAGCCTGTCATCTGAAATCACTCCATGCTTCAGGTTCTAGGAATCAGATGAAAGTGAAAAATGCTTTCATCCCCCATAGAGTTTAATCCCATACTACTCTGACTCAGTTATTTTAAATGAAGTCTCATAATTTTGCTGTTACGCAAGTAGAACCGAAATTATATCAAGGAGAACAAAAAAGATGTTTTTAATTTAATTAATTTATTTTATTTTTGTCAACAAAGTAAGTGATTGCCTTTGCAGGATGAATAATTCCAGGAAATGTAATCTCTCTCCGCTGAATTTAAAAACAACCCTGCAGTTACGTATTTCTGCAACAACCCTAGAATCATAGAACAACCAGGTTGGAAGAGACCCACCGGATCATCGAGTCCAACCGCTAACCATCATCAGCACAAACAGCCCATCGTGTAGCCTCGTTAGAGTGACAGCTTTTGTTAAACCGTAGCCAGCTTAATGCCACAGAGACTTTATTCATCAGAACATGTTTTCACAGTAATCTAGAAGGAGATTAAGAGAAAGGAGCTTGCACGGTTGCTGTGCCACATGGCTGGATTGTCCCTGCTTCCTTACTGTAATAAGTGGAGCTAATTGTGATATGGGGTTAGGTGAATTAACCATTGATGAACAGGATAACCATTGTTTAGCAGCTCAAGATAAACACAAAGAAAGGACTAAAACTTAAGGGTAAACAGGATAGTAGTAATTTAGCCAAGCAACTGACACTTAAAGAATAGCAGAATAGAAGCTGCTCACACTTAAAGAATACAGAGAATGAGAGTTGTTTAGCTAAAGCAACATATTTCTATAAGCCTTTATGTAGGAGGGGGACCTGCTGCTAGAAGATTTCTGATAAGCAGGACAAGTCATCTAGACCTGTGATAAGAGCGAAATCAACACTGATAAGGATGGCAAGGATCCGGAGAACACGGACACAGATTGAAGCTAAAGGAAGTTAAGACAACTGACTCCATCCCTGACTCCATCCAATCCTGCACTGGTAGAAAACAGGAAGCAGACTCTTCTCAAACTCATTATAATAAGAAGGAGGGAAAGGTTATGAATATGTATAGACGTTTTGGGGAATATGTAAGAGTTTGTTGTATAAAGCCAAGACAAGTTGCCATGATGGACACGCGCGTTATTTTGGAGAAATAATTCTCCCGTGCGTCTCAGCACTGAATAAACATACCTACTTTATAACTTTATAAGTTACAGAGTCTTGATTCAGCGTGTCACTTGCACTGTGCAGCAGTGGGTAACCAAAGTTCTCGATTTCATCACTCATTGTGAAATTTGCCAAAATCTCCTTCAGATCTCCTTACTGTTTCCTTTTCCCTTGTCTCGGAACTTCAGGTTCTTATTTACTTATTTATTTTAATTCTACATCAGCGTGGATGTCCTTTGTACGTGTTTCCTACTCTGATGAATAATTTTAGGTAAAGCAGGATTGTTTCTCTACTGAATTTGAATAACAAGATGAAGGTCAGCTCATTAAGTACTCTAAGTACTTAGAAAGAAGCAAATGCCAGTAAGTAATATACCAGGTAGTAATCATAAAAAATTTCTTAATGTGTTCATGAATTCTCCTGTCTGGTAAGAAACACCCTATACCACAATATGATAATGTGGAATTTTCTTTCTACTTGATGTTGAGGGGAAACAAAAAACTTGTGATACAGCCTAAAAAGTTTAAAAAATCTCATTGAAGAGCTATGACATATTTTAAGGTTGATTGGCACTCTCATAAAATCAGGCATCAAGGATTTTAGCCTGGGCAACAGGACATCAGAGAATATTGTTGAAACGGTAGAGAGTAATGGAATATTTAGTCGTCATTAACCGGTGATAAAGAGATTAAAATGTTGTTAAAGAGATTCAGAGGAACTGGAATTAATTTTTTATCTTGCTATTTAAAAAAACCCCAAACAATAAAACCAGACCTATGTAAGTATGTCAGTGAAACAGTAAGTATTTAATAAAAATCCTGGAATTATACCTCGATTGTCGTCCAACACCTGTTAGGGACTACTTCAAAACATTATGCCTTTTGCACGAAATGACCTTTCAGAAGGTTACAAGGCTTAAAAAAAGTGGTGAGAGCGATAAAGAATGAAATTCCTTCTCGAGAGAGGCACCGAGCAGTTTGTCTTTCAGGGTACAAAACAGTAAATTTGAAATGGATTGTATAAGGGGAACTAGAGAAATTGTATCAGCTTCAGTGATAGAGCTGCCTCTGATATTGAACTAGGTTTAATGAGAAACAAGAGTTGCATTAGAAACAAAGCCGGTAATATATTGATAGGTAAGTGATAAAAGATTTCCTGACTAGAATGCTTTAAATGAAGAAACTACCTCTGAAATATTTTAGTGCTGCATGACACAAAGTGAATAGATTAATACTAAGGGTAGGCTAACAGAAGATGAACATGTCATCTGAAGGATTAATTTATGAATTTCATCGTCCTTATAAAGTGCCGTATCTTGGAAAGTAACAGAGATTATCTAAATTATTTAAATGGGATGTTGGTGGGTCTTGTACCTTTTTGTTATCTTACGATGATTATGTCATAGAAATTTAATTTCGATCATGAATGTCCTGTTTAGGAAGAATTTCTCAGTGTTGAATCTGACAGTGTTAGATGACTGCCATCACGCTACATTTTTACTATAAAGTTATTCCCATTATTGTAGCCTCCAATCAACAAACTTAAGTCTAGATTTTAAAATTAATCTTATTTTTTGTAAAGCAAATTTGAATCTTGTATTTGTTTAAATTCTGCTAATTCATTTTTTGTTGTACCAGATTTATATAACTAAGCAATCACATTATATTTTCTTATATCATGTAAATTCCGCAAGCTGATTTAATGTTGTATTGTATGATGCACNTAGTACCATCTTCATAACCTACTAAACCACTTCCCTAGAAGCATGTGACCTTTTCAGTACATGCGTTTGGGACAGGCAAGTATATGGATGGTGTGGGGCAATATACTTCACAGAAATACGTAATTGCTAAGTCTGATGATGACATCATTCTCCTTCATTTTTTTTAGGGGGGAGTGTCTTTCACCTTAATGGGAAATTTTCTGTGAGGAGAATTTTGTGTCTCTACTATACAGAACATAAACTGTCTGTATGTGCAGGCAATTATTCTGCATGATGTTTTCCTTACATGAACAATCATAGAATGGTTTCAGTTGGAAAGGAGATTAAAGATCATCTAGTTCCAACCCCCCTGCCATGGACAGGGACACTTCCCACTGGATCAGGCTGCCCCCCTCCCTGGGCAACCTAACCTTGAACACCTCCAGGGATGGGGCAGCCACAGCTTCCCTGGGCAACCTGTTCAATAACAGTAAGTCAATAGCAGTTGTCTANACAGCTTCCCTGGGAAACCTGATCAATAAGTCAAAAGTAGTTGTCTAACAAGAGTCGCTAATAGTTAAAAACTACTCAAAAGTTGGGAAAAAAAGAAGGAAAAGAAAAAGATCAAACTTCTGAATTTGGCGTGTTCATTAATGAACAACAACAGTGCTTGTATGAATACAAATTACTATGGTCAGCTTCTTATTTGTGATTTTCCACTTTTCATCATATCTGTCATTTTTTTCTCAAAGCGCCACTGCAGATGATTAGTCTACACTGCTGGGGCTGAGAGATATAAATAAGAACACAGGGTGTGAAAGGGTCCCTCAAATAGTTTATCTCAAGGATGACTGACTGCGTTTTTCAGAGTTCTTTATGATGCAGGGAAATTAAATTGGAGCACGTTTTCTGTAACTTGTAGGGCTCTTGCTTTTTCTTATTGGTCTGTGGAAAAGGCTCTGTGCGTGTGTTCTATAAAGAGCTGATCTCATTATTTATAGTTCTTGATCACTGCTAAAGTGGAAATGAGTTTTCCTCCTATTTTTACATTTTTATGTAAGAAAAATTGTGTTTAATATTTCTAGAATGAAAGTTTTATTGTTGCCCTGGCAGAGTATTAATAACTCTATGCCCTGCCTGAACTTACATCATCTTAATGGGTTCAGATTCATTGTGCTTGAGAGCTCACGCTGAGTGTGCTACTGGGCACTGAGCAGGGACACATATTGGCTTGTTCTTGGCTTTTGGACACTTACTAACTCTTCCACTTTACACAGTCCCAAGCTTGTAAATGGAGATGACTTTTTACCTAGCTCACAGGATGTTTCTATGGAGCTTTGAAGCTCTAGTATCCTAGGCAGATTTTACAGTCTGCTCTTACGTTTTGCATTCTTACTCTTCTGAAAAAAAAATCACATTGTTCTTGTCGTTGTTGAATAATACAACCAGCCCTATTGACAAGCTGGGTGGCTGAGGGTTGGATGACCCACTTATCTGTACAGCACATCAATGAAGCCGGTATTGATATTTTTCCTTACTTTTAGTTTTACAACATGAATGGCATTTTGTTCTTGGAAAAGTTCCTAACACTTTCATTAAGACGGATTATCTGATATTCTGCTGAGGAGAGCTTTAGAGTCTAACTTGTGTACTTAGGAAAAAATTGCTTCTTATATTTTGCTTAAGAGCTAACATACAATGTGCAGTAATATAACAGAAAATCATAGAAACATAGAATCAGCAGGTTGGAAGAGACCCACCAGATCATCGAGTCCAACCATTCCTATCAAACACTAAACCATGTCCCTCAGCACCTGATCCACCAGCACCTTAAACACCTCCAGAGAAGAAAAGCCAACCACCTCCCTGGGCAGCATATTCCAGTGCCCAAAGACCCTTTCCATGAAAAATTTTTTCCTTATGTCCAGCCTAAACCTCCCTTGATGGAGCTTGAGGCCATTCCCTCTTGTCCTTTCCCGTGTCACTTGGGAGAAGAGCCCAGGTTCTCAGTTTCATAATAAAATCCTATTCTCTGATTCCTTCATTATGTTCTTAGATGTCTTTGAATTTTACCTATTCTGATTGATTTTGTTGGTTTTGTTTCTCAGTACTTTGATCTCACATTACCTGGGGCTCTGGGACTGTGAGCTGTAGTGCAATAGAAATCTAAGATTCTTGGCATCTTCTATTATTGTTTATGGGGAATAAAATAATAGATAAGTGGTAGGAATGAGACGTAAAGCTTGTGAACTCATAACAAATAGTTTTACTCTAAAGATAATTTATTTGATTCTTACATGGACTTAGCAGAGTGGTGTGTGAGCTCATTACAGCATTTCTTAAGATGTGAGATAACAAAGTGAAATAGAACATGTTGAACAGATGTTTTTCTCAGGCCAAAGCAATGCTCTCTACCAAATCATTGCAAGCATCTTATCTATCTAAAACAGCCATAGACTTCTTACATTAATTTTGAGAGGCAGCTAAAATTCAGTACGTGTACAAAACCTTTAAATGTTTTTGAAACAGCTGGTCTACAGAAAAGCTAAATTGAACGTTAATATCTCCACACCCCTTCACTTTGTGAAATAGACTGGCTTTAACTGGGAGAAAAAGCAGTTTTTCTTTAATTTCTGTGTCGTGCAATGGGATTTACTTTGTAGAATCCCTGAAGACCCTGATATTCCCTTGAGTTCTGAAGTTACTTTTAATTTAGAATCATAGAATCATAGAATCACCAGGCTGGAAAAGACCCAATGTATCATCGAGTCCAACCATTCCCATCAAACACTAAAGCATGTCCCTCAGGACCTCGTCTACCCGTCCCTTAAACACCTGCAGGAAAGGTGAATCAACCACCTCCCTGGGCAGCTTGTTTCAGTGCCCAGTGACCCTTTCTGTGAAAAACTTCCTCCTCATGTCCAGCCTAAATCTCCCCTGGTGGAGCTTGAGGCCATTCCCTCTTGTCCTGTCTCTTGTCACTTGGGAGAAGAGCCCAGCTCCCTCCTCTCCACAACCTCCTTTCAGGTAGTTGTAGAGAGCAATGAGAGAGCAATTTTTTGATAACTTTGCACTATTTCAGTATAATTGTGGAAACAAACAGCAGTATACATGATGGTTTTAGAGACAGAGTAAATTAAATGGTGATAGGTGCATTTTCTGTTTATGAAAGCATTTAGTGCAGTCTTGGCCACAACTATACGACTAAATACTGTCATCTTCCAAAACTGGTCTACTTTAGGCAAAACATTCCCATCAGGTCAAAGAAAGTGATCTTCCCTCTCTGTTCGACACTGGTGAGACCACATCTAGAGTGCTGGGTCTAGCCCCCTGCATCATAGAGGCACGAACATGCTGGAACAAGTCCAGCAAAGGACCACAAAGATGATGAAGGGGTTGATGCATCTTGGATACATGAGAGCCAAGACTTCTCATCTCAGCAAAGAGAAGGCTTGGGGGATCTGGGAAAGTAAAGATGAAAAAGCTCAGCTTCTCAGTGGTGGCAGAACAAAGGGCGATAAGCGCAAATGGAAACACTGGAAATTCTGTTTAAACTTAAGAAAGAAACTGAGGGTTGTGAAAAACTGGGATAAATTACCCAGGGAGTTTGTGGTATTTCCTTCCTTGGAGACAGTAAAAACTTAACTGGACACATCCCTGAGCAACCTGCTCTAGCTGACCCTTCCCCAAGGCAGCTGGTTGGACTAGATAATCTCCAGAGTTCCCTTCCCACGTCATCAATTCTACGAAAACAGGGTAGCCACTTCCAGTTGCCTGTTATGAATTGTCTCAGGTCTGAGCTAATATCAGATTCACACCAGGGATATTTTAGAAGAATGTAGTTGACCTGAGCCAAACCACAGCTTAGGATCATTCTAACCTGGAGATATTGAGAGGAAATACAGAAAATCTGCCTGTGTCTTTGTTATATTAAAAAACCCCAACTTTCAGGTACTTGACTGAAATATCTGGTTCCTTAGCTCAAAATTAAGCTGAACTAATTACCACTTTAATTGCCTTATTTCAGATTGGTATGCCACATTTTTATTATTGCCTTCCTTTTTAATATGAGAAGTAAACCACTTTCATTACACAGCATCTTAGATTTTTATTTAACTAATTTCTTGCTGGGTGTCCCTGATAACATCCTTAAACACTTTTACTCTCTTTATATGCCACTTCATAACTGTAGCTTCTAGCCTTTAAGTAGAGATCTAGACACTGCGGTGTTTTGGTGTGTTTTTAAGTATTCTTGGTGCTTCATGAAATAAATATCATCGATGATCTCGGTGCTCCCTTCCATTCCTGTAATGAAAATGAGGTGTTCAGATGCTATGACAACTAAGCTATAAACCTACTAAACCAGACAGATCCATGCTGTTATCATTAAAGAAATAATGTGCTGTCTGCTTTTATCTGTGATTATCAGCTTTATGCGAGGCTGATAGCAGTGTCACTGTTTGATAGAGCACTGCTTCAGTATAATGTTAATCCATATAAGATGACTAGAGTGAAACAGAAATATATTAAATAACTACTATCTGGAGAGAAGGAACATTCCTCTCCATCTGGAGAGGAGGATGCCTCATCCCTGGAGGTGTTCAAGGCCAGGTTGGATGGGCCTTGGAGTCTCTGATCCAGTGGGAGGTGTCCCTGCCCATGGCAGGAGGTTGGAACTGGATGGGCTTCAAGGTCCCTTCCAACTCAAACTATTCTATGATTCTATGAACACAAAAAACACCCCAGGTGATCACTTTGGACTTTCTCCAGTTTAGCCTGGAAAAGAGGAGGCTGAGAGGGGACCTCATTGCTCTCTACAACTACCTGAAAGGAGGTTGTGGAGAGGAGGGAGCTGGGCTCTTCTCCCAAGGGGCAGGGGACAGGACAAGAGGGAATGGCCTCAAGCTCTGCCAGGGGAGATTTAGGCTAGAGATTAGGAGGAAGTTTTTCACAGAAAGGGTCATTCGGCACTGTTAGAGGCTGCCCAGGGAGGGGGTTGATTCACCTTCCCTGGAGGTGTTTAAGGCACAAGTAGACAAGGTCCTTAGGGACATGGTTTAGTGTTTGATGGGAATGGTTGGACTCGATGATCCGATGGGTCTCTTCCAACCTGGTGATTCTATGATTCTACGATTCTATATGCACATGCAGCAAAAAGAGAAAAAAGCCTCACACATCTGTTCCTTTACTAAAAAGCCCCAAGCCCACCAAAACCTACTGAGAACTGTCCTCCTAATCATCAGCAGAACATGGCCACAAATACCTCTAAGAGATGCCTCAGGATATTAGGACTGAACACTCTTTCCTTGATATTCTTTTATTTATTTAGTCTTGTGATTTCACTATTTTTACATCTTTTCCCGTTGACTGACAGAAACATGGTACAAGTGGAATATGGATAGAAATATTTTTTGTGTGTGCGCTATTTCATCCTTTTTCCATTTCTTTGTAATACTGAGTGCAAGGTAAACACTGTCCCAGTGTATCTCTGCCTCTGTTAAGCAGGTTTCTTTTTATCAGAGGAAGTGTCAAGGAGAGAGGCTACCATAGCCTGAAGGAGGCATTTGGTGCGCAGAAAGAAAATGTGCAGTGTTTCAATCCCTTTCATAAGTACAGATTTGAGAACTGGCATGTCTTTCCAGGACCCACAGAAACATTCCACCACCCTCTGCTCTTTATAGGAAACGCGTCTGCAGCAAAAGCCTTCAAGCCAATTCACCTCTCTGCTCCCTACCATAGCACTCTGATAACAGAGCCATAGTCTGGCTCGCCTGTTGCATTATTTTTAGTATAAAATCCATGAAATTGCCTCGGAGGAGTCAAATGTGTGATGCAAAGTGATTGTATACAGATAAAGAGGTTCCGAGAGGGCACTGCCCACAGGATGTGTAAAGTATCTGACATTTTTTACAGTAACTGAAAACTGCAACATCCATTCATTGGGGATAAAGGTATTAATCTGGTATTAAACAGATAATCTAATCTTTCTGTTACAGTGTCTCCACTGATCAATAGGATTTTCAAGTGTAATTGGTATCTGCCTGTCCGTTCACTTTTTTAACTAAGAAGCAAGAGGAGAAATTTATATTTACTGCTACTATTTTTCCTCCAGCCTAATCCTCCAGTGGATACTTTTCTCTTTAAAAGAGCATAAAAACCTATAACATCTTGGTTTAAGATTTCAATGCAGTCTTCATTGTGTAAATGCCTGAATAAACACGTACATTGTGCACTGTGTAAGATGAGATCTAGCTGCTTCATCGTAAAATAAAATTCTGTGATGACGGATGTTGTGCCCATGGGTAATAAAAATAATCCAAGGGCAACATTACTTGAAATCTGTAAAATTTAGAAAAGGGTCAGTCTTCTTTATTTGGCCATTGTCTTTTGTTTATTTAGAATCATAGAATCATAGAATCACCAGGTTGGAAGAGACCCACCAGATCATCGAGTCCAACCATTCCTATCAAACACTAAACCATGTCCCTAAGGACATCGTCTACCCGTGCCTTAAACACCTCCAGGGAAGGTGAATCAACCACCTCCCTGGGCAGCCTGTTCCAATGCCCAATGACCCTTTCTGTGAAAAACTTCCTCCTAATCTCTAGCCTAAATCTCCCCTGGCGGAATTTGAGGCCATTCCCTCTCATCCTGTCCCCTGTCACTTGGAAGAAGAGCCCAGCTCCCTCCTCTCTACAACCTCCTTCCAGGTAGTTGTAGAGAGCAATGAGGTCTCCTCTCAGCCTCCTCTTCTCCACTATAAACACCCCCAGCTCTCTCAGCTGCTCCTCATAAGGCCTGTTCTCCAGCCCCTTCACCAGCTTCGTTGCTCTTCTCTGCACTCGCTCCAGAGCCTCAGCACCCTCCTTGTGCTGAGGGGCCCACAACTGCACACAGGATTCAAGGAGCAGTCTCACCAGTGTCGAGTACAGAGGGAGAAGAACCTCCCTGGACCTGCTGGTCACACCCTTTCTGATCCAAGCCAAGATGCCATTGGCCTTCTTGGCCACCTGGGCCCCTGCTGGCTCATGTTCAGTCGCTGTCAACCAACACCCCCAGGTCCCTCTCCTCCAGGCAGCTTTCTAGACAGAATTGTTTGTTTCAAAAAACATGGATAAATTAATTGAGTTGTGAAAAAGAAACCTTAGGCATAGAAGAATTTAGATTCATTAAACAAGGGAGAAGCTATTTTCAGATTATTTTGTGAGAACTCTTGGGACCAATAGGCTGGAATCCTGTTGTTCTAGGGATTATATAAGCACAACCCAAAATTTTTCCTTGCGCCTAAATGATTAGTATAATGTACTATTCATCTTCATTTGGAAACAATAGAGTATGTTCTCTGAATCTGTAGATAAAATATTTACTGTTTATATAGAGAAAGATAAATTGATATTGGTTAGAAAAATAGACAATCCTCTTTGGAAACTAGGGTCATCAATTTGAAGAAATTGATGTTCTACTACTTTTCTTTAGAAGTCAGTATCCTTTTAAAGACCACTTTTGTTTTCCAGTAGTTTTTGGTGTATAAAATTAGCAACATGTCATTTGAATTATGATTATTAGAACAAAGCACCTAGTACCCTGATAAGCTTAGATGAGGCAAATTGCTAGGATTTAATCCAGTAGAAAAAAAAGATAATTAGAATGGATGAAGCAGCCAGAAGACTTGGCAAAACTCATTTTGGTGTGAGCTGTTAAGGAAGTCAATGATTTTTTTGCAAAAATAATAGGAAACTTGGGCAAGCTGCTACATCTGGGTGGCCTGAAGCTTTCATCCTTGTGACTTCAGACAGAGGAGTGGTCCCTATCACCTTCCCTGGAGGTGTTTAAGGTGTTGGTGGATGAGATACTGAGGGACATGGTTTAGAGATTGGTGGGAATGGTTGGACTCGATGACCCGGTGGGTCTCTTCCAACCTGGTCATTCTATGATTGAATGATTCTATCTTTTTTATTGCAGACCTTGACATCTTTATTTCTATCACAGGAAGATGTGGATGTTGTGATGGTCTTTTCATGGTGCCAGGTCTGCAAACAACCAGAGGTGGAAGCAGGGCAGAGCGCGCTATGTGCTTTGTGAGTTGAACTGTAGACTGAGGTACTTCAACCAATTGACTCTACACTAATTTTCAGAGGCAAATTAGGCTGTTGTTGTTGATTAGAATCATAGAATCATAGAATCACCAGGTTGGAAGAGACCCATTGGATCATTGAGTCCAACCATTCCGATCAAACACTAAACCATGTCCCTCAGCACCTCGTCTACTCGTGCCTTAAATCCCTCCAGGGAAGGCGAATCAACCACCTCCCTGGGCAGCCTATTCTAATGCCTAATGACTTTTTCCGTAAAAAACCTCCTCCTAATCTCTAACCTAAATCTCCCCTGGCAGAGCTTGAGGCCACAAGACAGGAGATCCTGGAGACCCTTATTAAAGGGCTCCAGCAGCTGGAGTCTATATGGGTGGTTTAAAGTCTTGCTTTTGACCAGGCATTAAAGCCATCTCTTGCAAACTGGCAAGAAGAGTGGGATGAGTGATGCGTGGTTATAGTAAACAGCTTGATTTTTGTAGGGTTTGACATATCTGTAATCTAGAGGATAGCCCAGGGATAGCTATAGTACAGCCATACACTTAAAATATTAAGAAATAACTGAAAAAAGTAGGCTTGCATGTACATCAACAGCATATGAACAACAAAATAGTTTGAGATGAGAATTAATTCAGTGAATACTTGATCAAAATTACCATAGTAATTTGACCTATTTCCCCTTGTGGGAGGAGTAGGGGAATGAGATCAATGACCCATGAGAGATAGTTTCGATGCAGATCTATCCATCCACCTAATGACCGAGATATGACTGCTCTTATAATTAATATTATACTTTAGGTTACCTCTCAGATTGACAGTCCCCTTGCCACTTCACCTGTGTTGTACAGATCTACTGGGTTTGTCTCAAGTCAAGTGAGTTTAACAAGGCCAAATGCTGGGTCCTGCACTTGGAGCACAACAACCCTGAGCAGCTACAGACTGGGAGAAGTCTGTCTAGAAAGCTGTCTGGAGCAGTACCTGGAGGTGTTGGTTGACAGTGACTGAACATGAGCCAGCAGTGGCCCAGGTGGCCAAGAAGGCCAATGGCATCTTGGCTTGGATCAGAAACGGTGTGACCAGCAGGGCCAGGGAGCAGGTCCAGTACTCGGCACTGGTGAGACCGCTCCTTAAATCCCGTGTTCAGTTCTGAGCCCTCAGCACAAGAAGGATGTTGAGGCTCTGGAGCGAGTCCAGAGAAGAGCAATGAAGTTGGTGAAGGGGCTGGAGAACAGGCCTGATGAGGAACAGCTGAGAGAGCTGGGGGTGTTTATCGTGGAGAAGAGGAGGCTGAGAGGAGACCTCATTGCTCTCTACAGCTACCTGAAAGGAGGTTGTGGAGAGGAGGGAGCTGGTCTCTTCTCCCAAGTGACAGGGGACAGGACAAGAGGGAATGTCCTCAAGAGGTGTTTAAGGTGTGGGTGGATGACGCACTGAGGGACATGGTTTAGAGACTGGTGGGAATGGTTGGACTCAATGATCCAGTGGGTCTCTTCCAACCTGCTGATTCTATGATTCTATGATCCCAGTTTGACTTCTTTCCCTGTTACATGCGGTATAGAGCTTTAAACATGTGGCTTTCTTGTCCATTCATTGCAAACCACATTACCAAGAAGGAAAGACCAGTGTCATCAACTTCAAATTTATTTTAATTAGGATTTTTTGATGCAATTTCTTTAAGAGGTTCTGTGTCTGGTGTCGTGGCTTGCTGCAGCATGTATTGCTTGAAGGGAGTTTCTTGCATATCTATCCCCTTCCCAGTAAGAGTGACTCAGCCAACACAAACCCATTTGATAGCTCTTTTTCAGACTTTTTGGCTATTCTCTCCTGAACCTTCGTAGTATACATAGTCATTTTTGTGCCAGACCAATTTTTCCCTGGCAAATTTGTAAGATTACTGAATAGAGCTTTATAATGGGAGCTGGCTGGAACCTTAACTACAGGGCGGCTAATATTTCCATATAATGATGGGAAAGTGTATTGTTTGTGCGATTCAAATAATAATGTTGAAGTTGAAGAGCGACAGGAAATGTTTCCATATTGTTAAATAAAATTGAAAGGAGACGAAATGCTCTAAAAGCAGAAGGGGAAAATGACAGCTATTGTTGTGTTTATTTACTCCCTCTGTGCTTATACTTTTTTTTTCCCTTTCTCATTTCTGCTGCCACTGACCTACCCTACTTTTAATTATGAATTAGTAACAAGGCTTCCAGAGATAACATTAGGAGTAAGTTGTCAGACTGGGTTTTATGATATATCAACTGAGAAACTGCAGGTGATGTGGTTGCCAAATATGGTCCCATGTGAAAATTAGTGTTGAAAAGGGCAAGTGTGTCTCAAGATTGCGTCATTCAGAAGCAGAATTTCTTTTGTATGAAAGACATACAAAAGCATTTCATACAATTGGAATAAAATAATAGAATTTCTAGGTAGGAAAAGACCCTTGAGATCATCGAGCTCAACTGTACCTTTCCGCTACTAAATAATATCCCTCATCACATCTTCTACCTGTCTTTTAAATCCCTCCAGGCATGGTGACTCAACCATCTCCCTAAGCAGCCTTTGTCATTGTTTGATAAACTTTTTGGTGAAGAAATGTTTCCTGATATCTATTTTGAACCCCTCCTAGTGCAGCTTGAGGTCATTCCCTCTTGTCCTGTCACTTGGGAGAAGAGACCAACACCCACCTCATTACAACCTCCTTTCAGGCAGTTGTAGAGAGTGATAAAGTCTCCCATCAGCCTTCTTTTCTTCAGACTAAACCACCCCATCTTCTAACGGAGTACAGATAAGAGTTGGGAAACTTGTCATTCCTCTTATGACAATTCTTAAGTTTGTCTTTACAGGCAGATTTCTTTCTCACCCTAACAGCATTCATGGATTGCCCACAAAGCTGACAGTAGTTGTGACGTAGCTGCAAATTTGATGGCATAGGCTATGCTCTTGTGTTTTTCTTGGGTTACAGGTCCAGGCTATACTTGACTCAAAAGCCTCAATGTTTTTTGAACCTTCCAGGTTGAAAGTGCTCTTAAAACTGTTTCCCCCCAAGTAACAGATGGATGAGTAACCAAAACATAGTCTGTTTAATAATTGTAGGCCTATCAACAACAAGACNTGTTTATCCTGGAGAAGAGGAGGCTGAGGGGAGACCTCATTGCTCTCTACAACTCCCTGAAAGGAGGTTGTGGAGAGGAGGTAGCTGGACTCTTCTCCCAAGTGACAGGGGACAGGACGAGGGGGAATGGCCTCAAGCTCTGCCAGGGGAGGTTCAGGCTGGACATAAGGAAAAAATTCTTCACAGAAAGGGTCATTAGGCACTGGGAGAGGCTGCCCAGGGAGGTGGTTGAGTCACCTTCCCTGGAGGTGTTTAAGGTGTGAGTGTACGAGGTGCTGAGGGACATGGTTTAGAGATTGGTGGGAGTGATTGGACTTGATGATCTGGTGGGTCTCTTCCAACCTGGTGATTCTATGATTCTATGATTTGGTGCTCATCCACTGTTGGACAAATGATTGTAAAAATCATTGTCCAGTATAATTTTTCTTCTGTCTGTCTCTACACAGGCAGCATGATCATGGGCTTTTGAACCAAACCTGCAGTCCATTAACACTGCCTTTATTAAAAAAAAGAGAATATTGCCTGGTATTTGTACACTATAAATTATTCCTAGATAATTGTAAAGGGCTTTCTGTGTTTCTGATCTCTACTTCTGGTTCTCTGGATATAGGTAGTTAAAGACAGAGATGGTTTTGGGGGTAATTCTGGGCTATTCTGTCTTTAGACTGATGAAGAAAGGGGTGCTCCAACTTTATCCCTGTACTGTTGGTCACATCTGCCTAACATTCTCTAAAATCCTTGATCAATCAGATTAAAAAGCCTGACAAATTAAAAAGACCTAAGCAACACACTTGGCTGACAAGAATTATAAGAAAAAAAATAGATTTCAGTTTAGCAGATTTCTCAAAATACCTGTTGCTCTATAATACTATATAATATAGAATATTTTCGTGCATAGCAACTTCTACAAATACATGCTAAGTATTTTTGATAGAAGATTTCAAAGGCTCTTTTCTGTCTAAGCCAAAGGTCTTGTACTCAAGTCTGGAATCCTTACAAGGAGAGAAGATTCAAAGTCATAAAAATACCTTTTGCAAGAGAGAGCATGGTGACCGCCAATCATGGGATCAGTATTATTCAGAATAACTTTTCCATATAATAGACTATGACGCCTTCCCTGCAGTTTAGGCACCTACTGCTGCCTGCTTTTCATTTCAGAACAGGTTACTCTGACTTATCTCTTAGATTTTTGTATCTTAAGAAATTAGAAGTTATTTTTATAAAAATAATTTTAAATTAAAAAGAAAGATAGGATTTAGACTTGTGCTGAGCTCATATGTTTCATTTTTTTTCTCAGGGTCGTTAGGTATACTTCTGTCCTAAATGAACATAATTATACTTATTCAGCTGGGTACAAAATTTTGAAATCTTTACTTAAAAGGAATTCATCAAATATGCTTTTATTTCATACTAATGGTTAGAAAAGCACAACGTTCCTCTCACATTGCAGCTGTACCTTTGTTTCCTAACTGTCCTGTCCTATATGTTCCCTTTCTAGCCCTTTTTCATGCTGCACTTTGTACAATATTTTTTTTAATCCATCCCAGGAAGATTATAACACATGTCAATACCTTAGCAAGCCTTTGTGTTGCCAATATTCCAGCACATGCTGCATTGGGCACCCATCATAATCTATTTTGATGTCAGGAGCAGGTTGGACAAGTGACTCCTCAAGTAAATCCTCATTTCTTGTTGATTTGTGTCTTGCGTTCATCTAATGAACTTTCTGTTGTCCAGTAAACCATAGAATAGTTTGAGTTGGAAGGGACCTTAGAGCCCATCCAGTTTCACCCCCCCTGCCATGTG
>WAAB01015224.1:5096-24641 GCA_013389865.1 Piaya cayana | reverse complement strand
GCCCCCGCGGCGCCGCCGCCGCCCCGCCGGGACCCCGCTCCATCGCCGCAGCAGCCACGCGCCGCCTCGGCTCCGACTTTATTGCCGCGACAGCCGCGCCGCCGGCAGCGCCTCCTCGAACGCCTGGAAGTCGCGGCGGAAGGCGCGGGCCTGCGCCGCCTCCTCGTCCCGCCCCGCCGCGCAGAGCCGCCAGTCCGAGCGCTCCGGCAGCGACAGCAGCGCCTCGCTCGACAGCACCTCCCTGCAACACAGCGAGTCACTCACCGGCTACGGCAACGGCCCCGGCAGCCACCGGCCCCGGCAGCCACCGCGGGGCAGGCAGGGGATGTCACGCACCTGCCGAACTGCAGCGGGAAGCGGCCGCGGATGCGGTGGAAAAGCTTCTCTCCCGTGTCCAGCTCCACGTAGAAGTAGGGAGTCCCCGGCCGCGCCACCTGCGGGGAGAGACGCGGCTGGAGGCACCGAACTAAGAGTCCAGAGAAGAGCAACGAAGCTGGTGAAGGGGCTGGAGAACAGGCCTGATGAGGAACGGCTGAGAGAGCTGGGGGTGTTTAGGCTGGAGAAGAGGAGGCTGAGGGGAGACCTCATTGCTCTGCAACTACCTGAAAGGAGGTTGTGGAGAGGAGGTTGCTGGGCTCTTCTCCCAAGTGACAGGGGACAGGACGAGGGGGAATGGCCTCAAGCTCCGCCAGGGGAGATTTAGGCTAGAGATTAGGAGGAAGTTCTGTATGGAAAGGGTCATTGGGCATTGGCAGAGGCTGCCCAGGGAGGAATGGTTGGACTCGATGATCCGGTGGGTCTCTTCCATCTGGTTGTTCTATGATTCTGTGAACTGCACTGGGGAACGATGAACAGGAGCTGACCAGGCAGCGACCGACTGCAGTCAGTTGAGGGGTCTGCTGTGGGATTTTTTGCGGCTGCCGCTACAGGATGATTAAATGAGGGGGCCAAGCGGTCCTGATCATTCTTACCCTAAGCTAAGTCACCCCATACTAATACCCACGTTTTTAGAGGGAAGAAAGCCTGTGAAAAGACTACGGATGTGTTTCTTGCCTGATAAATCAGCCTATAAGCTTGCCAAGATGGGTATCAATAGCTGCGATGGCTTAGAAAGGGACAAGCAGACACAGTGCGCTACTTCTGGCTCCTGCTGCAGATCAGGTCTCCTCATAAGCCTAAGAGTCACTTGTTAGTGCACAGGAGGCCCAAGTTAGTCACTACTAACGTATTTCTCTGATTTAACTGAAAGATTCTTTGCAAAATCTTGTCCAAGGGACAAGACTAGCTCACATGCAGCACCGCTGAAAGAGGGTTTGTGTTTGGTACCAAAAGGAATGAATTCAGCAAGCCCTACACGTAGCTGGAATAATTTCCAGGTAAGCAACACATCTGTTTTTCATAGGAAAATCACCCTGAGCAGAACAGGGTCTGGTGCATCTCCAAATCAAGTCTGCCGTGGTCTGGTAGCTTGGCCCTACCACATAAAATGACTTCAGAGGTAAACAGCAGCCTAGACAGGACAGAAGGGAAGTAAACAGCAGGTGAAATCTTGTCTCATACTTGCGTGATGTCCGAGTACTCTGGGATTTCTAATAACTCAATTTGTTGCTCCTGTGCCTGAGCAATAAAGGACTCCTTAATGTCTTGGGAAGTACAGCGGTCCAGTGGGACAGGAATCACCTGAAGAGGGGGGACAACATTTCCATAAAAAAGAAGACAAGATTCCACAAACCACTTGGAGAAAGCAGTCATCCCATCACTGGAGCTAGCGTGCTCCTCAGTACTGCTCTGCATCATCAAACAAGACAGGTGAGCACCTATCCATACAGGCTTAAACTTATGAGATCTATTCTGTAGGAGCTGAACAAGAAGCTGAAAACTGAAAGCTCGAAAAAGTTCTCAGCACCACCTTCTCCTTTCTGATCTCTGTGGTAGCCTAGGGCCGCTCTGCTACAATTACAGAACTGCCAAATATGGGAACCACCACAATAGCCCCCTAAATGATTGACACACGAGGACAAAAAAAACCCCCAAACAAACAAAAAAAAACCCACTCAACACAATTCATGCTACGCTGCTTGCAACAGGAAGAATTAAATGACTGTGGCAGAACCAGCACTTTGGTTTTATTTTTGTTCTGGCTGTATCTGCAGGAAGGATGCAGACTCTGGCAAGGCACAGAATAAATGGGGAAATCAGGTGAGCTTTCCCTTTCAATTCATTTCCAGATAAGTGGAAGTTTATATTCTCCCACGGTGAAGTGAAAACCATACCTGTAGCTGCAGGTGTTGACTCCTATAGTTTCTTTCAAACAGGACGTATCTCTTTCCTTTGCTTCTGAAAAATTCCTTCAGGGCAGACTTGTACTTGGCCACTTCTTCCACCACCTCTGGAGGCAAGTCAACCACCGACTGATAGTGCCCAATAGGCAAAATCAAGACATGATCAGGTAACAAGCCACCTTTGGCCAGGGCAAGGTAGCACTAGAGTGAAACAACACACACCAGTTACTGCCAGCAAAGCTTACTAACCATGCTGTGGAAATATTCTCTGTGACTGCATTCTGAGTATCCCCCAGCCTACTGATTTTGCCTAAGGAAGAGGAAAGTCTCCTCCATGACGTCACTTATTACGGCATGTTTATTAGCAATTTATTAATTACTTGGGGAAATGAGAAAGAGAGACGGACTGCTAAAGGGAAAAAAAAAAAAAAAAGGATCTTTTGAATGCCAGAGAATGCCCCGTCTGCAAGAAAGCAGCTGAGTGAACTAGTGAACTTCACCATCGTGGCCAGAGTTTCTTACTATGACAAGAAAATCTTTTTTGAAAACTCTTAACAGCTTCTACAATAAGCCCACGGACAAACCTGTCCCTGTACAGTTTGAAGTGGATTATACTACACCAGAGTAATAATTGCAAGCCAAATGAACGTAGCAACGACTGAATTAACCTCCAAGATATATTTCAAAATGTTGACTTCAAAGCTATCTTATCTTCTATTTAATCTGCATACAACAAAGCTGGAACCAATCATCCCATTGAGACTTGGCATAACTCAAAAGCAGGTCCCAGTTGACATTTAGTTCGTGCTGGGAAAGTTCTGCTAGATGGAAACTGAAGCACATCATGAGGGCAGGCACAGCAATAAGTGTTCTGGCACCACAATCCAGCTCTGCTCCACAGCAAACCTGGCCCATGCTTCATATTGTAAGAGACTTCATCTATATACTTATGTCTTTTGTAGGGGACGTGCGAAGAAACTGAAAACAAAACCCAAGAGTCAGCTTCGAATAAAGTTTGGGGTTTTTTTAAGACTCAAATTGGATACTGATATTTTATGGTCATATCTTCGCATGATTCTGCTGTCATGTAGCAAAGAATGTGCTACGGGTACTTACATGTGTGCCAACACTAACAACCAAGTGCTTCTCGACTTCTGGGCTGGCGAGACAGAACCAGCAGGGTCCTGTGAGCTGTGCTTTATTGGGAAAAAGAAACAGCTGTTAATACAAGGCTTACTTGTTACAAGGAATAAAACAAGATCTAGAAGAGCTGTTATTTTCCAGCCGCCCTTCCCAGTTCATAAAGTGCTGGAGATGTCAGAAAGAGACAGCTCCTGGAAGCAGAACTGGCCGGAGACCTGGTGCCTCTGGGAAACTCCAGCAAGAGAGGAGGGGGTGGCAGTCACACCCTTGCTGACTACCATTCTCAGTGAGTGCTCTAATTTAACAGAAGAGCACTAATTCCAGGAAATTGGTGGTTACAGCTCACTTATGAGAAATCACCAGGAAATTGAAACAAACACATCCAAATGAGGTAGAATTACTGCATAGAGACAGATGCCGTCAAACACACTTGTCAGTTCTGGCCTAGTCGTCACACTCAAACACCTCGATTCATACCCACATTGCAATAGCTGAAGTGACCTTTAATGTAAGTTGATAGCCTTGATAACCCTGGCCTCTCCTTAGGGTCAAACACCATGTTAGCATCCTCTGCAGGCTGCATACAGGAACTGACAAGCAGCTTTGCAGATGCAATAAACATGATGGGGCTCTCTCAAGAACAGTAGGAAACCAAACATCCAATTCTGCAATTCATTTATGAGCAAACCAGTGTAACAAGGCTCTCTTCTCAAAACATCAAACTCTAGAAGACTTCGGAAGTAATGTGAATGTGCACAGTGGCACAGTACGGTCTACAGAAGTGACAGGGGAAACAAGAACACCTCCCGCTCCTTTCTTTCATCAAAACTGTGGCCATTACAGCCAGCTGCATCTCTGTCACGTAGAAGGCAATGACACTATGCTCGTTTTAGCATAACGTAGCCCAGAGAACTGTTATGTGCAAGGACTATGCAAAGGGTTTCAAAATCTAATAAATAAAACTGAAAACACAGGCAAGTAGAGTCACATATCAGATATTTTTGAAGAATGTCTTCTTATCCGCTGACAGTGGGGCTCTCACAGAAACAAAAGGGAAGGCTGACACCTACATTTGCATTTTAAGCCCAGATTTCTTTGAAACAGAGGCCAGCGTTTCTAAAGATATATGCTTGCAATAAAACCATCACTGTGAAGTCATGATCCTTAAAGATTTCATTTCAATTTCTTCAAGTCAAACTCTTAATGAGATTTACAGCACAAGAACAGAGAGGTAGAAGGGCTTCCTCCCTTCCCCTTTCTTTAATACTTCGTGAACTCACAGCACAGAGCGACTGATGTGACGCTTCAGGAACTCATCGGCACTGTGACCCAGTCTCTTACAGTCCCTCTGAATCGAAATATGCTGCTTTGTCAAACTGCCCGTTGTCATGTTCAGAGGCTGGTTCAGACCATAAATGGCATCAGCCCAACACTAAACACCACAAATCCAAGTATATTTTATGCTGTATTTCTGACTTTTCTTTCACCTATTGACCACCGGGCTTGTAGACCCTTCATTCCCCTGTATTCCAACACATCTAGTACAGTGACAGAGCAGGCTGGCAAGATGAGATACACAGATCAGCAGCTTGAGAAAAATGAAGCGTGAAATGGTCCGATGACTCAAGGGAAGAGCTCACGAAAAAAACAACTGGCATACTTACGGGGTTTTTTGGGTTGCTTAGGTTGGGAGTTCCCGCTCTCTTTCCCATCTGAGGGGCGTTTCTTTCCCTGATGTTTATTCAAATCAAAAAAAAACTGACAAGCTGCTTCTTCCTGGTTAGAAAATGAAAACCGAAGCCTGTTATAACTGCGTCAGAGTCACAGCACATAGAAGAAATTTGTTTTTTTATTGAGAAGGTGTATAGCCACCTTCAAAAGGCAGCAACAGCAAACCGCACAACTATCCTGGAACAGAACAAATTGAGCTCTTCCCAGTACTGCATCACTCTCCTGCCTGGATATGCAGCCATAACCAGGGAACAAGTTTTGGGAGACCTGCCCCAAATTGCTATGTTCGCTTGTTTAGCCTCGTGCTGAGCATTCAGAATTGCCTAATTTTATGGATTGTTCAAATCTCTTTTTTTCACTTGACAGCCAGTGCCAAAAGAATGTCTTTATTTCTTAAGAGATTGTAACCTCTCAAGAAACTCCCAGAGAGGATGAAACCACTTGCTGGTAACCTAAGGCAAAAAAAAACCTTGACGTGCTGGTAACCTAAGGCAAAATGCCACTAGAAGGATTAATGCTGCAGAGGAAAGCACTAGGGACAGGGATGGTAGAGCGGGGCTGGTCAGCAAGCTTAGCTTGGCTCCCTCACAGGAGCACAAATACAGCCTGGAACCTAGCCTGCACTGTAAGAATTGGCANCCTAATTTTATGGATTGTTCAAATCTCTTTTTTTCACTTGACAGCCAGTGCCAAAAGAATGTCTTTATTTCTTAAGAGATTGTAACCTCTCAAGAAACTCCCAGAGAGGATGAAACCACTTGACGTGCTGGTAACCTAAGGCAAAATGCCACTAGAAGGATTAATGCTGCAGAGGAAAGCACTAGGGACAGGGATGGTAAAGAGCAGGGCTGGTCAGCAAGCTTAGCTCCCTCACAGGAGCACAAATAGAGCCTGGAACCTAGGTTGCACTGTAAGAATTGGCGTGTACAGTGGCAATGTTTGCCCCATGACAAACTCTTGTGCCTGTCATGAACTGTATAGTTCAGCTCAAAGGTACAACGGGCTTTGCTTCTCTCCTGTCTTTGATGGATGAATCTGTTAAGAGCCTTGCTGTCCAGGGCTGAGCACCACAGCGAGGCTCACCTGAGGGCGTGGAGGGTGTCACAACTAAAAGGATCCAGAGGTGTCTGTCACCCTCGTGCCCACCCATGCTCCCAGCTGGAAGGAGCCAGCTCTTTGCTCCTGAGAGAAAGGCTGGAGAGCAGGGCTTGCACTTTTAGGACACGCTGGTTCAGCAAAGCCTGCCTCAACTCCAGCTTCAGGCTCAGGATTTGCCCCGCCGCGCAATGATTTTGCAACTTGATTTCTCTACACACCCTGAGATACACAATCACAGCTGTGCAAGTGTCTGCATGTGCAGAGTATCCCACAGTGCTGAGAGGGCAAAAAGTGCTCTGCACAGGAAAATAATGTCAGCCTGTACATGGATGAACATGAGACACTCATCTGGCAAAGGTGGGAATTTCAAAGCTGACACCAACAGCTCAGTGCCCAGGCCCTAGGAAGGAATCCTCTGTCCCCATCTTTATTATAAATCCCCTTTAAGTACTGAAAGGCTGCAATAAGGTCCCTCCAGAGCATTCTGTACTCCAGGCTGAAGAACTCCTATTCTCTTAGTGTTTCTTCATAGGAGAGCTGTTCCATCCCTCCTATCGTTTTTTGTGCACCTCTGGACCTGCTCCAACAGCTCCGTGTCCTTCCTGTGCTGAGGACGCCAGAGCTGGACACAATACTCCAGGTGGGGCCTCACCAGAGCAGAACAAAGAGACAGAATCACCTCCCTCTAACCTGCTGGCCACACTCCTGATGCAGCCCAGGACACAGCTCGCTTAAGAAGCAGCAAACTAACGAACTCCCACCCAATGCATCTATACAGCTGATGTAAATAGATTACACAGAACCCTGAAGTATTAACAGTCCAAGGTTAGAGCCAAACACTGTCCTAAGCTCCTTGAACACAGAGAGTGAAACCAGGGCACACACACAGGAGAGTAGGCAGAGGTACCTCTGCACGCAGGGATGCTTTGGTTTTCTGCGCCTCCTGCTGTAATTTTCGGTACGGATTTTCAGTGATGTCCTGTGGCTGTTTCACCAGCTCTGCAGGGTCCATCAAGCTCATTGGAACAATGCTGAAAGCGTAGAGATACTAGAACGAAAATAGATGACACAAACGCAAGAAGCTTTTGCCATGACTGCGACTCCGAAGAGGTCGGCTGTGATCTAAGCCACCCTGAAATGCTAACAAATAACTTTGCACTGCAAGAACTCAGCAAACTGGTGTTTAAGCTAAGGCAGAAATGGAAAACCCGCTCCCTGCAGCAGTTCCTCACCAGGAACCAGTGCAACCAGGAGGTTATGGAGGGCTTCCAAGAGGCTCACTTCTTTCACTATAAAAAAAAAGTCTTTCTGAAAAGCAGCACTGTACTCTACTTGAAAAAGAAATTACTTCAGTCCTTGCCCGTTTCCAGCCTTTCTTTCTGTCCAGAGATCCTGGACCTTTTTTGTTACCAGGCCTGGTTCCTGTGTCTTCCTGACTAGTAACCAGTCCTTCTGTATCAATATTCTGTGAATTTCTTAAGGGGAGAAGAAAAACAGGTAAAACCACCACTACCCAAAACAGCCCCCCTCTCCCAGAGGTTAGTTACTCTCAGTGACTTGTAAGGGCTCCTTTGAAATTCTGTTTCCTTCTCAAGTAGCCATCTGAACAGGTAATAGCAGCTGGGGAAGAGGGAGGAACGGCACCTTTCTAACCCCTTTCGTTTGCAGCTGTCTTCACAGCTACATGCCATTTAACCAAGCAGAGAAGAGCAACGATGCCTCCTTGTCAACCATCTTCCTTGCCCTTCTGACATAATGGGCAAATGGTATCTATTACTCAAGTGAGAGAGAGATCTCTGCCCCAGTCAAGCTTTTCAGTGATCAACACTGTCCTCTAGCTAGACAAAGCTGGGCTTACTGCCCTGTTACTTGCACCTGAGAAAAGAAGAAAGATTCAAGAGCATCAGTACCTTTTTCTTGCTCGTATTGCCAACATTAGCAAGTGCAATAAATCTGGTCACGTGCTGCGGGCCCTCCTGTAGGACTGTGTGATTCCTGTAAAGAAGCCAAATACAATTGCGCTGGCAGATACAATATAGAAAAGGACAGTGGGAAAACCACGACCTCCGTGAACCTACTCAGACAGCACATCAGCCACATACGGTGTTTAGCCAAGAACAAGGAAGCCTGAGGACAGATTCTTGAGATCTAACAGCAAACAGCTGCACAGACCAAAGACATCTCATCGTAGTCCAAATAAAGAGATGAGAGGCCAATTCACTAGTCTGAAAACAGCAAAACTTTTCAAGTGTTTCATGTGGAAAGAATAACAACATTGCCCAACATTAACACAGCAGCCGTAGTTTAATGCTTATGTTGTTCTGACACCTACCTTATGGCACTAGTGACATTTAACACATAGTTTGGACCGAACACATCAGCCTCTTCACCATACAAGAGCTTTTCCGATGTTCTGAAAGATGCACTTAGTTACATTTGAACAGTGTTCTGCCTAATGCAGGGGTGAAACTAACTTGGATTAGTTAGATTCCAAGTTTATGTAGATTCATAGCAATGTGCTCAGACAAGCGTTGTCAGACAGTTTTCAAGGCAGCAGGAACTGCAGCAATAAGATGCATGTGAGAAATAATTTTGACCCTGCATTGGGGCTGGATGACTTAATAAAATTATTCTAAAGTTGTTCTCCTGTGTTCTTTAAAAATTGAACTCTTTTTTAGAAAAATAAATGAGATTCCACACGGTCTTACAAACCTGTAAGGTAGTCTCTCATAATACGCCTTCTCCAGGGCAGCAAAATGGTACCGGGGTTTGATACTTGCAGCCAGATCAGATATTAACTTGGAGCCACATTTCTTGGCATCTACTTCACCCTAAAAATAAACACAAACCAAGTTTTATTTCAAAAACACGGTCAGACTGCAGTGAAATGAAACAGCTTGATACAGAACTGCATGTGGGAAATGTAAAGACTGACTAACTATAGTGGTCACTGTTCTCTGGAAAAAAAAAGATGTAAAAAGCGCTTAATCTCCTATTGCCAACTTGAGTCAACTTGCATCCACTCATTCCATCAACCCAAGTTTGTTGTACTTCCTTCTTTTGCTCTTGTGAAGCTAAGGCAACAAAGAGTGAATCTGGCAAACAGAGATTTCAAAACTATTAACACAGGCTGTTCTGACTACATGCTCAGAGTGTCAAAGGTATAGTGCATGAGTCAAGTGAATAGGAAAGCTGAGGTTTCCTTAGGATGCGTAATTTTATCCCACTTCCATTCCTGAGAAGTTAGAGACAAAAAAACCCAAACAACACAACGAAAGAGCAGACTTCCAGCCATTTCATTGGGTGAAGGCCCTTGTACTGTCTTTTCCTTGTACTGCCTCCGTACTCGGCACTGGTGAGACCGCTCCTCGAATCCTGTGTTCAATTGTGGGCCCCTCACAAGGAGGATGTTGAGGCTCTGGAGCGAGTCCAGAGAACAGCAACAAAGCTGGTGAAGGGGCTGGAGAACAGGCCTTATGAGGAACAGCTGAGAGAGCTGGGGGTGTGCCCAATGACCCTTTCTGTGAAAATTTTTTTCCTGATGTCAAGCCTGAACCTCCCCTGGCGGAGCTTGAGGTCGTTCCCTCTTGTCCTGTCCCCTGTCAATTGGGAGAAGAGCCCAGCTCCCTCCTCTCTACAACCCCCTTTTAGGTAGTTGTAGAGAGCAATGAGGTCTCCCCTCAGCCTTCTCTTCTCCGGGCTTATTTGTGATCAGATGAAAGCTATTGACTCTGATTTTTCAGACAGGGACCAATAAAACACACTGAAATGTCACAAATCCCCTTCCCCACTGGTCCTTCTCTGAAGCTGTCTGTTCTTCACTCTCAGCCTTCTCAAGCACTGAGATGGCCCAATAGCCCAAACCACCACAGCGAGCAGAAAGGTTAATCCTTCATCAAATCCATCTGGAAACCCATTCCACCAGAAAATGGAACACCTACCGTACTGTTGCCAAAATTCCCCACATCTCTGGGCCAGGGAGATGTCAGCAATATATCCACGCCCTTGAAGTTTGGCGTTGATAACAAAGATGTTTTTAATTCTGCAACATCCTTTGCACTAAAACTGTAGGCAGGAGCCGGCTCCTCCTTGGATTCAGTGCCACTCAGGTATGCGATCTGCAGTCCAGAAGTACCACTGTAAAGCCCTCGACGGCCTGCGTTAATACAGAGGTGAATGCTTGAGATGGAGACATTGCAAGTAATCTCCTAGTCACACCATAGACAAGAGGACCACATTCAGCAGCCCTGCCTTACTTCTACTGAAACTATCCTTATATACAGCTCATTTTCTATGCCCATCAACTGCAGTAAAGCTGTGCTCTAGCCCAGTCGCTCAAACTCTGCCTACAGTGAAGCAGCTCTTCAGACAACCCCAAGTCTTCTCGCTGCTATCTTGCTTTCCAGGCATCTATCCATAGACTTCATACTGAGATTCTGATAAGTAGAAAGAGACAACTGCAAGCGCCTTTACTTGTTATGGTTTTTGTTAGGTGGCATTCTAGAAACTAGTTCTTCCTTTTAGCTTTACTACAGCTTCATTACATTTAAAGATGATATTTCTTCCCTCCACTACTCCAATACAGACTTGGAACATAGCAAAATCACACTTTAGGTAGGAAACCTTCCCCCACACAAAGGAACATACACTACAGGAATATGATATTTTGCTTAGCTATTTTCAGTGTTAGAAAAAGCAGAGTTCTCTCGCATATTTTAAATAGCAGATTGTATCTGTCTTTCAACAGAGTTCAACTCCAGTCTGAACCCCAGGATATGAAATGCCACCTTAATATCTCCAGAAAAAGTGAGAAGATCAGAAGCCCTTTACAAAAGCACCGCCAAGCAAATGCCCATCCCTTATCACAAACCACCAGCTGCCTTACCTAAATACGTGATGTTCTCAGCTAATTCGCAGCCACTGACGTCTGGAAAATAGCTCACAGCCTCTTGGTCATTAGCACCGAGCACGTAGGTTGGAATTGGCGCTAAGGAGGAAAACCACAGCCCCGCAGTCAGCTTTAATTCCAGTACTTTAGCACAAGTTCCATCCACACTTACTAGGAATCATAGCACTTCCATCCATTCCTACAAACCCAAACACCACTCCTTTCAGCACAGAACATGAAACCTAGCTTCAAAGCTCACTGTTCCCACAAATACAGGAGCAGCAGTCAATATCTACTACTTTAACAACAACCCACTCCAATGCTAACATAAGATCAGTTCTGAAACAATCCAGAGCCCTAAACTCATGGGTCTTCCCTAGGGCAGTGCTAAGTAAACACTAGAGCACAGGGACACCCGGTGATTCAGTTTAAGCTCATCTAAATTCGTACGACTCTAGAAAAACTACAGACCACTGATGGTTTTTGACATTTTGGGTCTGATTCTCTGGGTAAAAGAACTTGCTGCATGCCTTCACCTAAAACTGGTAGATATAATAATAAAGTAATGGGAGATACCAGTTTTAATTTGTCAATGGCTTGGTGATCAATAAAAACTGATTTTTCCAAACAGCGTAAGTCAAATCTTTACAAGCTATTAACAACTCAAAAAAGCAAGAACCAATGTCAGACACCACCTGTAGGTTTCCCTGCAAATTAAGTTGATCAACAGTTCACCCAGTCAGCAGGTCCCAAGTTTTTCAACACATAAAAAGCCACCAATGGTTTCCTGTTTAAGAAGGGAGAGCAGCAGCAATAGAGCAGTTCTGCTGCAGCTGTTGTTAGCCTGTTGCTTGAAGTTCCGGCTTCCACAGGCAGAAGATACAGGAGATCACTTTAAATTGCAGAGCAGAGTTTGAAAACCTCATGAACAGCTCAAAACCAAAATGAACCGACGTGAACCTTCTTTGCAGCTGTGTGTTTAAGTGAAGTAATAAGAGAAAGCCTTATGATCTCCATGGCTGAAACCCAGAGATGCATGGCCTGACAGCACCTCTGCTTTCCCTTTATTTTCATGGGACTGAATGCAAGGAGAACAGCACTGCTACACACTACTGAGAAGCTGGTGTTGGAAGCCAGACGGTGGATGTGAACAAGGAATAAGCAGGAATTTCTGTGAAAGAAGCACCAGGAGTAGCAGAAGGGCTACACACTGACTGGTGTGCTGGCATCCCACAGCCTGGCAGCCAAAGCACCATAAACAGCTACATACAGCCCCTCAGGCTACCCGGGCTGAGAAAACACGGACTGCCCCACATGGCAGCCTGCAGGCTGAAAACCTAAGGAGATGAAAGTAGCAACCATATGACATCTAGGCACAGAGAAGAGCAGCATCCTTGTCTCTCTCTTTGACTGCAAACATCACTTGTCAAAACAACCCAGATGATGCAGACCCTGGTACTCAAACTGTGGTCAGGCCACTAGGACACACACATCTTTGTGCTCCCAAGCCCAAAGTGAGGCAGGAATGAGTTTTGTTTTAAACTGAATGCAGTCNGAAGCAGGTCACAAAATGGTGTAATCTCCAGCATCCCAAGTGACGACGCCTTCCTTACCTTTCTTGGCCCCTGTGCGATATTCTGCCCATTCTGTCTCTGACGTAGAGCCAAAAAAATTCCCAACGCACAAAAGCATCTAAAAAGAGCAGACAAAGGAAGAGTTGGCACTTGACCCAACGCGCACAACTTTACCACTGGCACTGCCCTGTTGCAACACACACCACCGCAAAAGAATATTGTTGGGCACAGTAAAGAGGCTCCCCTGAGTTTATTTGCACCTGGGACCAAATGCTTAAGTGCAAGGCTGCAGTGTCAGCGAGGCAGAGGGCAGCTGCCCTCCATACTCCCCACCTGCTGCTCCCCCTAGTGCTCCAGTGCAGATGGGGATCCCCTGGGGAGCACCCACTCCCACACCAAGTGGACGTGGGCAGATCCCCACATCTCCCCTTGTCCCCCATGAGCCCACCCCACAGCTCCGCTCTCACCGGCCCCCACAGCCTTACGTCAAAGTGGCCGCTCTTGGCCTGGATGGCCCGGACCCGTCCGAAGAGCGTCTCCAGCTGCCCCTCCACGTCGCCGCATGCCAGTCTGTTGGACATGGTGTGTCAGGATAGGGCTGGCCACGTGCCTCAGCAGCCTCCGTCACTATCTTCTCTCTTCCCCCTCCTCCTCCTCTCCTCTCCCTTCTTCCCAGCTCCCTCTTCCTCCCCTTCTCCCTCCTCATCCTTCTCCCTTTTCTTTTCCCCCTCCCACCTTATCTTCCCCTCTCCCTTATCCTCCTCCAGTCTTCCTCATCCTCTTTCCCACTCCCCCCTTCTCCCTCCCTCTCCTCCCTCCTCATGCCTCCTATTCCTCCCTGCCCTTCTCCCTTCTCCCTCCTCCCTCTTTCCCCTCTCCCTCTCTCCCTCCTCCTCCTCCTCCCCTACCATCTTCCCCCTTGCCCCTCTCTCTCTATTATCTCCCCCCGTCCCTCTCCCTCCTTCTCCTTCCTCTCCACCTCTCCCCTGCCCCTCTCCCGTTCCCACCTCTCCCTCCCTCTCCCAGCTCTCCCTCCCCGCTCTCCCTCCTCTCTCACAGCCTCAGCGCCGCTCCCGCCATGTCGGATCTCGCTCCGCCCTTCCGGGGCGGTCCCGGCGCCGGGATTGACCTCGGAGCTCGTCCGGTTCCAGCTCCTCCCCCGAGCTGGTTACCTAGGGAGCCAGAGAGTGGTTTGAGTTGGGAAGGACCCTAAACATCGTCTCCTTCCAACATTCTGAAGCTCTCAGGAAGTCTGGAATCGCAACCCCTCAGACTGTCTCTGCTCTGTCTCTCAAAGGCTAGATCTCAGCTTAGGAGTCACAGATTCATGTGAGAAACATGTCAATCATAGAACAATCACAGAACAACCAGGTTGGAAGAGACTCACCAGATCATCGAGTCCAACCATTCCTATCAAACACTAAACCATGTCCCTCAGCACCTCGTCCACTCGTGCCTTAAACACCTCCAGGGAAGGTGAATCAACCCCCTCCCTGGGCAGCCTCTGCCAGTGACCAGTGACTCTTCCTGTGAAATATTTTTCCCTTATGTTGAGCCTGAACCTCCCCTGGCGGAGGCCAGAAATAACAGACACAATCCTTCTCCTGGACACTAGAGGTCACATGGTGGCAATTTTTGAACAAGAGAGATTTCTTTTTGCACATACATGGAATTGTATGTGGAACATATCAAAGACACTTTGGATAGGGAAAGAATTTGTTTTCAATGGTGCCTCTGAGATAGGGAAGCAAAATCTTCTTCCCCTGGAGTACCCAAGCTTGCTGGGAGAGATGGTTTTGCTCTCCTCCTAAATTAATAAATTTTAATTAATATCATCTAAATGCTTGCAAGCGTTTGGTAGAAAAGATGGTAGATGGTAGACTGATGGTAGAAAAGAGCATCCAGAGAGTTGTTTGGGGTCCCCATCCCTCAAGTGCTTACAACAGTCTGCAAAGACAGCGTTGTACGCTTTCCGTTTGACAGAAGGAGTCTGGACCATAAGAGAGGTGAAGTGATATGACCAAGAAAACAGGAAGGAGAAAGCAACTCCATCTGCAGAACTTAGTCTCCGTGATGGCAACTTCCCTTGGTTTTCAGCTGTTCCTTACCTGCGATGGCCTCTCGGTCACACTGTTCTCTACTCTCTACCTTGGCATTTCAGGTGGGGTGGGAGTGTGATTAAGGCAGGTGACATCATCCAGAGAAATATCTCTTCACCAGCCACATCTTGATTCGTGAAGGGGTTCCAGGTGGTGACAGTGACAGGCAGGGTTGTGCTGGCAACTGCCTTGGGGAGAGCAGTAAGGCATGGAGGAGATGGTGGGAGGAGAACTGTGAGAAGCCATAAGGGAGGTGCTCCCAGCTTGTGGAAAGGTTGGGCCAGAGAGTGCCTGAGAAATGAGGGGAGCCCCCGGCAGCAGCCAGAAGTCCCATCGAGAGGGTGAAAGCAGCCTGAGCTTCAGCCACTAAAGTGAGGGTCGAGAACTCTCCTTTAGGAGAGATGCTGCAGCTATCCTTCATCAGGCTGTGGGCAGCAGGACTGGCAGCCTCAAAAATCACAGGTAGAGCTGCTGATAAGCTCCCAGGCTGCAAGACTCCCTTCCCCTTCCCCTTCTGCAACTTCAAGCCTTGCCAGCTGGTACTGTAACTGGCCAGTGGTTCTGTGGCCGTGGGTCCAGAAGATGAAGCAAACAAAACTCTTGCTGCAGGAGGAAGAGCTCTTCCCACAGGGTGCTGGCCACATGGGTTGCCGAGCTACTCTGCAGTGGAGCAGCAGATGTGGATGCTGTCCCAACCCAGAGAAAATAACCTCCCAAATTCTCTTAAACTGATTTTTCTTTATTGGGTTGTTACATACGTGCGTGCAGCACTATCCATCTGCAAAGCATGGTACCCTTGATGGGATATGTGCTGCAGGAGAAGCAGATTATGGAGAGGATGGGAGCTGTGTTTGCGAGAAAATCACCTCTTAGATTCAGCAACTGCACTCAATAAGCCTGTGGAGAGATCATCTGTACAACAGGCTGCAATGCTACCTAGGGCCTCCCTGCGATGTGCATGTGCCTGCGTTTCGGCTGCCTTCCTGGAGGGCTTGGAAAGCCAGGTCAATGCTCCTGCCATTGGTTTTAGTAAGGGAGACACAAAGGAGTAGCCAGGCTTCTGGACACGGAGAGTGGGTTTGTGATTTTCAGCGGGGGAGAGCACGGAGCTGGTAGACAGGAGGTACGTTGCCTGTCCCACTCAGTGTTGGGTTTATGTTGAGTTCCTGGGGGTCAACAACAGCCTTCAAGGTGAAGTTCTGTAAGATGGTGGCAATCAATAAGAATATCTCCATGCGTGCCAGGCCCTCTCCGGGGCATATGCGCTTCCCTGGAAGTGAAAACAGGCAATAGAGCTCAACAGGTATTGCCAAGTAGACCAGAGTTTGTATCATACCAAGCAGATGTTGCACTGCTTTATTTACTTTTAGATAGAGCCACGGCAGCAAGATGAGTGTCAGGATTACTAAGGACGTTTGCAAGAGAAGAGTTTGTTGGAGAAAGACCCTTGGCAGTTTGGATGTGTGTGTGAAGGAAGATTGGGAGTAGGAGAAGTCTTAAATGTGGAGAGGGCATTGGAGATGGCAAGATGAGAGAGAGAAAGGTGACGTAAAGCATGAGTAAGAAAGCAGAGGTTTCATGATATTGATAGGGGAGTGGCTGCATGTAGACTGAAAGGTACTTGAGAAGTCTTGGGAAAAGAGGAGCTACCACAGAGAGACAGGCTGGTTAAGGATGACTTTGGGGGGTTGTGTAGGAAGGTGATAGGTATTTTAGAAAGTATCAGTGGATCTCATTTACATAATTACAGCAGCAACTCCTAGCAGGAGGTTTGAGAAGCCACCGGGCCCAAACAAGTTGGGAGGTACAGCTGGGGAAGGGAGCAGCTGGGAGAAATTATCCAGAGAGCAGGGGTCCCCAAGGAAGCACCAAGTGGGACCATGCTGGGGAGACAGTGTGTGTGCTACAGGTAGTCCACAGAGGAGGAGGTTGGCAGAGAGCAGAAGGGAGAGAAAGCCCATGCTTTACCTGCTGAGAAGGGCATGAAGAACTGGCTCTTCTTGAAGGTGCCGTTCTTGTTCAAGAAATGTCCAGGGTTGAACTCATTTGGGTTTGGAAACTCTTTACTGTCATGGAGGACAGAATTGAGGACGGGAAAAATAGTGGTACCCTGAGGTAACACAAGAAGAAGAGCAGAGCATGGTGGGTAGGCAAGTTAGATCACTTAATCTGACTGACTGCTAAATTAAGACTGAACTTCCCAGCACAGCCCTTTGGTTTCACTTAGGGAATCCTTCATTTGGGGANGCAAGTTAGATCACTTAATCTGACACAGCCCTTTGGTTTCACTTTGGGAATCCTTCATTTGGGGTGGCAGCCTTAGGGAGACACTACTAAATGTCAGGGACAGTTGTTGGCTGCTTTTCCTCAATGCTCCCTGTCACTTTCAGACCATTTACCCTCACCTTCCTCTGGTCATCTGGGGATACTCCACCTAATTCTTCTTTCTTAGTGTTTCACAATAATGAGCTTGTAGATGTGCTATGTTCCTTCTTTTTTGTGAACAAAACCACACAAGGCTTTGGAAATGAAGCTCTTTCTCCCCATGCCTGACAAATTTCTCCTACCATGGTCATCTTCCCTCTTCCTAACCAGCTGTTGACCTTGGGAGGGACAAACACAGGATAAATAATCCAGCAGTTGATGACAGAAGAACACTCCTGTGGAAGCTAAGCAGTTCCCTGGTCCTGCCTTTTAATCTTACACAGTCAGCTGAAAAATCAAAACACTGGCAGCCCATGTGCTGCTGTTTCCCTGCTGTACGTGGTCACCTGGGCAGAGCNGCTTTTTTTTTTTTTTGTGAATCCACTGTGTTTATGCAGATAAGGAAAGCTCCGGACAAAACCACACAAGGCTTTGGGCAGAGCTACTATTCCAGTCTTGGCCAATGGATTGGCAGCACAGGACTGCAAGTGAGCTACAGAAGCCTGAGGATAAAACCGCCATGAAGGGCTAATTGACAATGAGGTCAGGCCACAGCGTTTCTATCTTCTGGCTTCTAACTGATAACCAAAGACAAAATGTGCTCCCACCTTGTTATTGAACTTGAGGAAGCTCGCTCACTAACCTTGGGAATGACATACTCTCTGAAGCGAGTGTCTTTGGTCACAGTGTGAGGGAGACTCAGGGGGATGAGTGAGATGAAACGCTGGATTTCATGGACCACAGCATCTGTGTAGGGCATCTGGGTCCGGTCAGCTACGCAAGGTCTTCGTGATCTTCCCACTACCCGGTCAATCTCTTCTTGAACTTTCTCTGTCATGAGAGGCACAAACCATAAAACAAGCAATTAAAAGCAAACCTAAACAGGTTGTCCTAAGCTGCCTACAGATCACAGATGACAGAAGCAGCGATATTGATTTGGATGTTGACTAGAACACAACTCCCCAGTCACCAATGCAAGGGATGTCCTCCTTGTCACTTGGCTCAGTGGGAATACTGGGAGATAAAGATGTGGGCACAGTCAAGTCCCTGGCTGTGAGGGAAGTGCAGCTGCTGCTGATGCCAGTGAAGCTGAGTTATCTCTAAGGGCCACCCTGGGGAATGATGGTGGCAAGGACTTTGCCCATTTGGGTAAAATATGACAGAGATGAGCTGGGACTAGAATGTGGTGTGAGATACACACCGAGCCCAGGGGAATAGCTAGAGAGGAAGAGGTCAGAGACTAGTACCTTGTATCTTCGGGTATTTGAGAAGTAGCAGAAGCCCATATCTTACGGTGGTGCTAGTTGTCTCAGTTCCAGCAATGAACAAATCAAAGCCACTGGTTATCAGGTTCTTCATGTGGAAACTGGAATTAGGATGCTCTCTCTCCTAAGGAAAATATCGAGCTGTTTTTCTGGTTGATCTAAGAAAAGTGCCCCTTTCTTGGCTCACCCAAGGCCTTCCTTTTCACATACAGCTGTTGCATTTCTCTGCTAAGGCGCAGTAGCCATCGGGGACATTACAATGCTAACTTTGTGCAGTAAGCTCAACACCAGAGCAGCCTTCCTTCAAGTTGTGGACCCAACGGTATGTGCCTGCCTGGTCGCCCTTGCTGTGCCAACTGCTTTCCAGTGAAATAACTGCAAAACTAGACTGCAAACATCCCTGTGTTTTGTTGAGAAGAGACAAAGGTCTTACTGTCCAAGTAGATGCCAGTAGTAGCTGGTGAGTGTGCAGAGCCAGAGCTGTAAACTCTAGCACAGGCAAGATGTGGGCTAGTGCTGGTGCCTTTCAGTGCACAGCCCAGCTGCCTGGGGAGGAGTTATCCCGATGTCTGTGCTACTTAAGAGAGGGAAGAGGCTCATCATAAGTGTGATTGGGGATGAGTTGGCAGTGCGCTGTCTGTCTCCTTACCTCATGCATTTTGTTGAGGAAGCAGTCAATAAAATCCTGAGGGCAGTTGGGATCTAGAGAGGCTTGGTGCAGCTTTACCTCCTCTGATACAAAGGCTTTTAGAGCATCAAATTCTTTGAACAAGCTGTTATGTGGGCCAGGCAAGTAATCCAGGATCTTCGGGAACATCTGATAGAGCTGGAAGATGAAAAAACAGGAAGGTCCCTAGCATGACCAGTGTCCCATCCTTTGATATTAGCCAAGAGCCTAGAAATCATAGAATCATAGAATCACCAGGTTGGAAGAGACCCACCGGATCATTGAGTCCAACCATTCCCACTGATCTCTAAGCCATGCCCCTCAGTACCTCATCCACACATGCCTTAAACACCTCCAGAGAAGGTGAATCAACC
>WAAB01015221.1:0-12022 GCA_013389865.1 Piaya cayana | reverse complement strand
ATGATTCTGTGATTCTAAATTTGCTAGTTTTTCCCTTATCAATTTCAGGATTCATCCAAGAAATTGTAGGGAATCTGTTCCCTTTCTTACAATTTGGAACAAATTTTAAAAAATAGCCTTTTTCTTATTCTCACAGAAAGCTAGGTCTCATTCAATCTTTTTAGTACTATTGTTTTTTCTAATTTACTCTCAGTTCTTCTAATTTTTCAAAAGAAAACTTTTTTCTTCTCTTTATGATTGAATCAGATCTCTGAAAGTTTTGGCCTCCAGTTTCTTTAAGGTAGTCACAATGTGAATTTTTTGGTTCTAGCTGAAGAATGGTTCCTAGTGAAAAGCACTTCTTTTCAGGGGTTAAAACCATCTCTGCTTGTTTCACTGGCTTCTAAGCTCTATTTTCAAGGGTCCTAAAGAGTGATCTAACCTACAGAGGGCTGATTTATCACATTTCATGTTTCCTGCATTCTTTTGTACTAACTGGAACACAAATTAATTTTAAAGAGGTATCCTCTGTCTGAGAAGAGTTTTATCATTTAAAAACTGTTTTATTAGAGTGGCGGCTAGCTTCCTTTGTTCCACTGATGGATTTGAGGGTAGGAGATCATGTTATGAAGCTGGTTCTCATTTACTGATTGAGTTAAGTGTAAAATGTTTCTGATCAAATGCCTTTATGTGGTTGTTAAAGATTTTCAGACAGTTATTTACAGTACTTCTCAGTTTGTTTAAGACTTTCTGTTGTAGCAGATTGTTTAAACAAGTAACTGAGTAGCAGAGCTATTGAAGCTTTGTATCCTACAGATTTGTCTTGACTAGCTGTGATGGACTTTTTAAACAAGTTATGCTAATAGTTTTCTGTAACTCTCCACTAATTGCTGAAAAAAATATATTGGATTCAAGTTTGGTGGCAGTTGAAGGTTTGCTGTGTTCAGTTGTGAAAAACAGGCATTCCAATTCCATCTCTTGTTTAACAATGGCGCTAGGAATTCCCTCAGTTACAATTATTGTTTGAACTAATGGAAAGCATAGTAAGTTGTGTTTGAATGTTACAAGCCACCTTAGAATTTACGTATACTGGAAATATGAATTTACTATTCACAAGTACTTATTTTTCCTTTTAACATTCAAAATTAGGTTGGATTACTTGCTCTGGAAAAGTTTTCAAATTAAATTTTGGCTTCCTTTTGGATAAGGCGCTTACTGATTAAGAATCATAGAATCATAGAATAGAATCACTAGGTTGGGAAAGACCTTTGAAATCATCAAGCCCAACTGTACCTGTCCACTTCTAAACCATATCCCTAAGTACTTCATCTACCCGTCTTTTAAATACCTCCAGGGATGGTGACCTCTCCCTGGGCAGCCTGTTCCAGTGCCTGAGAACCCTTTCCATGCAGAAATTTTTTCCTAATATACAATCTGAATCTCCCCTGGCACAGATTGAGGTCATTCCTCCTTGTCCTGTCACCTATCACTTGGGCAAAGAGACCAACACCCACCTCACTACAACCTCCTTTCAGATAGTTGTAGATAGTGATAAGGTTTCCCCTCAACCTCCGCTTCTCCAGGCTAAACAACCCCAGCTCCCTCTGCTGATCCTCGTAAGACTTGTTCTCCAGCTCCTTCACCAACTTCGTCGCTCTTCTCTGCACACACTCCAGCACCTCATTATCTTTCTTGTTGTGAGGGGCCCAAAATCGAACACAGTATTTGAGGTACGGACTCACCAGTGCTGAGTACAGGGGCAGAATCACTTCCCTGGTCCTGCTGGCCACGCTGTTTCTGATACAAGCCAGGATGCCATTGGCCTTCTTGGCCACCTGGGCACACTGCTGGCTCATGTTCAGTTGGCTGTCAACCAACGCCCCCAGGTCCTTCTCTGCCAGGCAGCTTTCTAGCCACTCTCCCCCAAGCCTGTAGTGATGCACGAGGTTGTTGTGACCCTGTGGGAGACTGAACCCATGCAGGTTCCCTGGAAAAGATCACAGATAGTCAATATGATTGGAAATCAAGTCGTTTATTTGCAAGCAAGCAAACTTTTTATACTTTTCTGCTATCTTGTCTTACGTTTACGTAATGCTTAGCTAAAGCCCAAAGTTCCCCTTAGTAGTTTTTGTACAAGTAATTTTGCACATAGACTGCCTTCTTGTTCTCATGCTGTAGCCGCTTCTTGACCTTGATGCGTTCCAAACTTTCTCCCTAGCAACCTAATAAGGCCACATCGTTAGACCAGCATATATTCCCACATGACCAAAGTGCAAGACTCAGCACTTGGCCTTGTTAAACATCATCCCGTTGGCCTCAGCCCATTGATCCAGTCTGTTCAGATCGCTTTGCAGAGCCTCCCTACCCTCAAGCAGATCGACACTTCCTCCCTACTTAGTGTCATCTGCGAACTTACTAAGGCTGCACTCGATCCCTTCATCCAGGTCTATGATAAAGATATTGAACAGAACTGGACCCTGCACCATGCCCTGGGGACATCACTTGTGACCAGTCTCGAAGTGGATTTAACTCCATTTACCACCATTCTTTGGGCCCGGCCATCCAGACAGTTTTTAACCAAGCAGAGGATGTGCCTGTGCAGGCCAGTGGCAGCCAGTTTCTCTAGCAGAGTACTGTGAGAAACAGTGTCAAAGGCTTTATTGAAGTCCAGATACACTACATCCACAGCCTTTCCCTCATCCATCAAGCAGGTCACCTTGTTATAAGAAGGCGATCAGGTTAGTTTGGCAGGACCTGCCTTTCATAAACCCATGCTGACTGGGACTGATCACCTGGTTGTCTCGCGTGTGCTGTGTGATAGCACTCAAGATGACCTGCTCCATGACTTTCCCCAGCACCAAGATCAGACTGACAGGCCTGTAGTTCCCTGGATCCTCCCTTATGACCCTACTTGTAACTGGGTGTAACATTTTCCAGCCTCCAGTCAAGTGGAACTTCCCCAGTCAGCCAGGATCGCTGGAAGATGATGGAAAGGAGTTTGGCAAGTACATCCGCCAGCTCCTTCAATACTCTCAGGTGGATCCCATCCAGCCCCATAGACTTGTGAATGTATAATTGGCCAAGCAGGTCTCGAACCACCTCCTCATGGATCATGGGAGCGATGTTCTGCTCTCTCTCCCTGTCTTCTGGCTGAGAAGGCTGAGTACCCAGAGAACATCTGGCCTTACTATGAATGACTGAGGCAAAGAAGGCATTAAATACCTCAGCCTTGTCCTCATGCTTTGTCACTAATGTCCCCTCTGCATCCAGTAAAGGATGGAGATTCTCCTTGGCCCTCCTTTTGTTGTTGATATATTTTTTTATCTTTCACAGAACTGGCCAATTTAAGTTCTAGTTGGGCTTTAGCCCTCCTGATTTTCTCTCTACATGACCTCACATCATTCCTGTAGTCTTCCTGACATGCCTGCCCTTTCTTCCAAAGGTCATATACTTTACTCTTTTTCTGAGATCCACCCAAAGCTCTCTGCTCAGCCAGAATGATTTTCTCCCCCACCGGCTCATTTTCCAGCACATGGGTACAGCCTGCTCTTGCGCTGCCAGGATTTCCTGCTGAAAGAGCATCCGGCCTTCTTGGGCTCCTTTGCCCTTAAGGACTGTCTCCCATGGAACTTTATCAACCAGTCTTTTGAATAGTCGAAAGTCTTCCCTGTGGAAGTCCAAGGTGGCCATTCTGTTAACTCCCCTCTTCTCCTAGAACTGAGAATTCTACCATCCCATGACCACTGTGCTCCAGGCGTTCTCCAACCATCACATCTCCCACAAGGCCTTCTCTGTTCACAAACAGCAGGTCCAGTGGGGCACCTTCCCTAGTCAGCTCAGTCACCAGTTGTGTGAGGAAGTTGTCTTCCACACACTCCAGGAACCTCCTAGACTGCTTCCTCTCTGCTGTATTGTACTTGCAGCAGACATCTGCTAAGTTAACGTCTCCCACAAGGACAAGAGCTAGCTATCATGAGACTTCTCCCAGTTGCTTGTAGAATAACTTGTCAGCCTCTTCTTCTTGGCTGGATAGTCTATAGCAGACTTCCACCACAATATCTGCCTTATTAGGTGCTCTGCTGGTATTTACCCATAGTCACTCAACCCTATCATCGCTATCATTGAGCTCAAGGCAATCAAAACACTCTCTAACATAGAGGGCTACCCTACCACCTCTCCTACCTCACCTATCCCACCTGAAGAGTTCATAGCCAGCCATAGCAGCACTCAAGTTTTGTGAGTCATCCCACCACATTTCCATGATGGCAATTATATCGTAGTCTTCTTGCCTCACGACTTCTGGTTCCTCTTGTTTATTGCCCATACTGTGTGCATTGGTGTAGATGAACTCCAGCTGGGCTATTGATCATGCTATACACCTCAGGGGAACAGTCTTAATTCCTAAGTGACTACTCACTGAATTTTCTAACACGTCATTAATCTTTACATCTATTGTTGACAAAGGGAGACAGTGACATCCGATGATCGTCAGCAAGTCCCAATTTTATTAAGAGTGGTGCTTAGTTAAATACAGTCAATAATGAGGTTCATACATATTGCAAAAGCTGAGCTCCTAATTGGTCAGTGAGCTAAAGCAAGCAAAACATAAACTACCCGTCCCCCCAGGTGCAGCTGGGTGCTATGAGATTCACTCCCTACGCATTCTTCCCACCGAAGCTCTAACCAGGGTCTCATGCCTCCCTAGGCACCAAGGACACTGTTTTCCCTAAGGAGGCCTCTAGCTTATCAGTATCCTTTCTGCAGGAGCCATTCCTGAATAAGGCCCAGGCTCCCGACAATCTATGGTGCCATTTGAAGTGCCCCACTTCCTCTGAGGTGGCAGACCAAGGGTCCTTGCCGGCACACTGTCCCTCAGACACCAGAATGCCATTTCCAGGCTTTTTTCTATCAAGCCTGATTTTGTCCTCCTCCCCCTTCACATCTAGTTTAAAGCTCTCTTGATGAGCCCTGATAGCTTCTTGGTAAGCATCCTTTTGCCCCTCTGGCATATCAGCTGCTCCCAGTTTTGTATTGTCTGTGAACTTACTGAGTGTGTCCCAACATCTAGGTCATTAAAGAAGATGTTAAACAGTATTTACTCCTGTATTGACTCCTGGCATACACCACTTCTGACTTGCCTCCAAATGAACTTTGTGCCACTGCTCACAACCTTCACTATTCCCAACACTGGCCATTCAGCCAATTTTCAGTCCACCTCACTGTCCACTTATCTAATCTGTACTTTGTCCGCTTGTCTATGATGATATTATATGAAAGTGTGTCAGAAGCCTTACTAAAGTCAAGGTAAACATCATCCACTGCTCTCCTCTCATCTACCAAGCTACTCACCTCATTGTAGAAGGCTATCAAGTTGGTTAAGTATGATTTCACCTTTGTAAATCTGTGCTCACCACTCCTGATCACCACCTTGGCCTTCATATTTCTGGAAACAGTTTCCAAACAGATTTTCTGCATCACCTCATCACCTTCACTGGGACTGAGGTGAAGCTGACTGGCTTGTAGTTCCCCAGATCTTCCTTCTTTCCCTTTTTGACGATAGGAGTGACATTTACTTTCTTCCAGTGTTCAGGAACCTCTCCCAATCACCATGATGTCATATGCCAACACTCCCCCCACCCCCTCAAAGCAGAAGGGGAATGTGGTTTGTTAAAATGGAGTTCTGGGAAGTGAATTAAAGTGATAACAACATTATATGTTTAATTTCAGTTAATTTGTACTAATTTATTAATTCTAAGGCAGTTTGCAAACATTCAGTGTCTATTAGAGTAAAGTAACTATCAATTCATGGCAAAGGCAGAGATGTATACATATGTAAACCATATAAAGCAATAATGTGCCGCTCCAGAAATGGAAATGCAGAGAGAGAGAGAGAGATATTGGAGAAAAGAGAATAAAAACAGATTAAAAGAGGAAATAGAGAATTAGTGGAAAAATATAGTTCACCTTTCCACAGGATCCTGCGATGAAATATGATGCTGAACTTCTGAAAAGATGGAAATGTCCATTAAAAAATAGGGAGGCTTTCCCCTTTATGCTGTTGGTGCTGGCTGATCATGCCCATTTACGCCCGCTGGATGTTCCTTTAGGAGGACTAGTTTCAACCACTTCATCTCAAAACATGTCTCAAAACCAGCATTTAAGACAAAATAAAAGAAACAGTTCATCTGCAGTTTGAAACACAGCCCTTGACACATGACCATTCAAAGGTAATCAAGAGTGGCCTCACCATGATATCAGTCAGCTCCTTTAGCATTTGTGGGTGCAACCCATCAAGCCACATGGATTTATGTATGTCAAGTTTATTTAAGTGCTCCATAAACTGGTCCTTCTCCATTGAGGTTCAATCTTCCTTACTCCACACTTTCCATCTGGTCTCAGGGGCTTGGAATTCCTGAAGGCCGATCTTGTCAGTAAAGACTGAGGCAAAGAATGCATTGAGTACCTTGGCCTTTTCCATGTCCTTTGTCACCAGTTTCTCTGCTCTACTCAACAGCTGGCCCATGTTTTTCCTAGTCTTCCTTTTGCTGTTTATGTACTTGTAGAATCCTTTCTTGTTACCCTTCACACCGCTTGCCAAATTCAGCTCCAAGTCAGCCATGGCTTTTTTAACCCCATCCCTGCAAAATCAGACAGCATCTCTGTTACAAGTGAAAAGCAGGTGCGGATCCCTCAGAGATGAGGCACAACACACAGCAAGTGAAAACTCATCAAGCTCACTACAGCACTGGCCATGTCTAAGTAATAGGTAAACCACAGCCATGCAGTTTTGGAGAACACCTTTGTGGCAGCNATGTGGTTTGTTAAAATGGAGTTCTGGGAAGTGAATTAAAGTGATAACAACATTATATGTTTAATTTCAGTTAATTTGTACTAATTTATTAATTCTAAGGCAGTTTGCAAACATTCAGTGTCTATTAGAGTAAAGTAACTATCAATTCATGGCAAAGGCAGAGATGTATACATATGTAAACCATATAAAGCAATAATGTGCCGCTCCAGAAATGGAAATGCAGAGAGAGAGAGAGAGATATTGGAGAAAAGAGAATAAAAACAGATTAAAAGAGGAAATAGAGAATTAGTGGAAAAATATAGTTCACCTTTCCACAGGATCCTGCGATGAAATATGATGCTGAACTTCTGAAAAGATGGAAATGTCCATTAAAAAATAGGGAGGCTTTCCCCTTTATGCTGTTGGTGCTGGCTGATCATGCCCATTTACGCCCGCTGGATGTTCCTTTAGGAGGACTAGTTTCAACCACTTCATCTCAAAACATGTCTCAAAACCAGCATTTAAGACAAAATAAAAGAAACAGTTCATCTGCAGTTTGAAACACAGCCCTTGACACATGACCATTCAAAGGTAATCAAGAGTGGCCTCACCATGATATCAGTCAGCTCCTTTAGCATTTGTGGGTGCAACCCATCAAGCCACATGGATTTATGTATGTCAAGTTTATTTAAGTGCTCCATAAACTGGTCCTTCTCCATTGAGGTTCAATCTTCCTTACTCCACACTTTCCATCTGGTCTCAGGGGCTTGGAATTCCTGAAGGCCGATCTTGTCAGTAAAGACTGAGGCAAAGAATGCATTGAGTACCTTGGCCTTTTCCATGTCCTTTGTCACCAGTTTCTCTGCTCTACTCAACAGCTGGCCCATGTTTTTCCTAGTCTTCCTTTTGCTGTTTATGTACTTGTAGAATCCTTTCTTGTTACCCTTCACACCGCTTGCCAAATTCAGCTCCAAGTCAGCCATGGCTTTTTTAACCCCATCCCTGCAAAATCAGACAGCATCTCTGTTACAAGTGAAAAGCAGGTGCGGATCCCTCAGAGATGAGGCACAACACACAGCAAGTGAAAACTCATCAAGCTCACTACAGCACTGGCCATGTCTAAGTAATAGGTAAACCACAGCCATGCAGTTTTGGAGAACACCTTTGTGGCAGCATTGTTTAAATGACTTGGGATTTAGTGTTGTTAACAAAGATTGCATAAGCTTCTGTGGGGCTAAAATTAACAATGCGAAAAGCATAAGTGCAATAATCTAACTGGGAAATGACAGTACCCAAATCATATAGGTTAGCAAAAGTTACACATATTTGGAAACTTTTCAATAGAGTGCAGAATTACTACAAAACGTTCAGTGGTGTACTGATTCCTAAAAAAAACATGTCTCTATCAGATCCCCCCAGCTACAGTGTGAGGTAAATAAAAGGTTGATGGACTTTAACTGATGTATGCTAACAATACGCATACGTTTGTAGTGTCTTTGCCATGTGGTACACACCAATCTGCAACAGTGCTTCCCAACAGAACAAGGAACAAAACTTTGCCATTCACAGTGCTCTCTGAGTTAACTTGTTGGTAGAAACACACAACACATTTTCTCCTTTATCAGGGAGAATAGCAGTAATCCCTTGCCCGTCCTTGAGGGCAGTTAGAAGGACTACTTGTGTTCCAGGTTTCTCGTGATACCAAGTGCTGATGAGTGGTACACCAGCAGATTGTGGTTTGGTAAGGTTAACTTGACTTGGTTTGGGTAACAAAGCAGAAACAATTAATAAATGTTGCCCTGCTGCCCAAGATATTTCATGATCGCAACTGTGGCAACAGAGGGCTGCTAATGGTAGCTCTTCCAGTTGCCATGAAGTTGGACTCCACTGCAGGTCCACAATCGGTGATGTCCGTGCAAAACCAGTATTTGGTGTGCTATGTAGCTTCCCACCTGTTGCCCATAGGATAGCAGTAGTGGCAGGGGCAAGATTTCCTGCTTCCCTCATGAGCAGCTGAAGTGATGTGCCATCCCTCCGAAGTTGTCATGTCAGATCTTCTTGCTGTATAGAAAGTTATGGTGTGATCAGGTACATCATGCAAACACTTATAGGGTGTCCTCCCAACATGATGATTATTCAGGAAGAACATTGCCTCTTGCAACACCTCCCTCTACCCCTTCAGTGTGTGGGTAGCTGTCAATTTTCGTATTTGGTCCTTTAAGAGGCGTTTCATACGCTCTATCAGACTGTTTGATTTTGGGGTATATGGTAGGCGATATAACCATCATATACCCACATCATTGGCCTAATCTTGGACTCGCTGTGCAGTAAAATGGATTCCTTGATCACTTTGGATACTCACTGGTATGCCATAATGCATACATAGTTGAGGGTGAGGGCAGCAATAGTGTCAGCTACATCTGCCTTTGTACTAGGACAAGCTACCAGTATTCCTCTATATGTGTCTACTGCAGTCAAGAGATAAAAATCTGAAAGGGGAGAGAGGACCAATGTAGTCAATTTGCCAGTCTTGACATGGGGCTGATGTGGTTGAAAATGCAACCAGAGTAAGGTGAGTACAAATCACACAATTAGCTCATGCAGCACGATAGGCCATCAAAGGAATATCTATACCTTTGCTTAAGCCATGTAGCACAAGCATCACAATGGCCTACAACCTCATGTAAAATGGCCACCTGCTTATATGGGTACTCACCGTGGTATTAGCCACTGTGTTTAACTGAACTGCCAGTGTATTATTTTTCATGTGTGCATCTACATGTTGGATTGACAAGAGTAAGTGTCTTGCAAACTCAAGTAGCGGCTGCCATAGGTCAGCACCCCACAAGGGATGCCCTGCTACTTGCCAGTTAGCCACTTCCTAGGATGTTATCCAAGTTTATAGACCTTTATAGGTCATCCAGCTATCAGTTTATAAGAAAACTTCTCCATTGGCCTCTTCTATTCTGAGAGTTGCTGCTCACAATTCAGCCCATTGACTAGAATATCCCCTCTCCATGCATATGCAACTTCATCCTTATATAGGGCATACACTATTGCGCACTATTAATGACATCCTGTAGAGGTGTACATTGCTGACTCGTCAGTAAACCAAACTGCATGCTGGCGTTCTGTCAGAATATCGTCAACTGGTGATGCTTCTGCCATAGGGCATGGGGCAGTCAGCAGCCCGATTGCAGCAGATTGTCTGATAAAGATGGCTCATGTTGAAAGGTGATAGCTTCTAACAAAAGTGTGTTGGGGGTTGAAGTAGTTGGACTGTCCATACACAGGCATTGTTGCACATAGTGTTTCCATTTAAAATGGGTAGCCACCTATGTCATCCCTATATGAACTTGATCTGATTCTTCTGCAACCCAGCCAGCATTTGAACACAGGCAAGGGCCCTGTGATACGCTCAGTGTTTTGCAGTGCCCAAACTACTGCTTGAATTTGTTTTTCCAGGGTGTATAACCACCTTCTGCTCCTTGCAATGTCTGCAGTCAGAACCCAATAGACTCTTCTATTGCAGTGCCACCTGTTGTCACAGGCCCCAAAATGTGACATCTCTAACAGCAATAACCTCTAATTCAAAAGGTCACTCTTTCTGAGGTGAAACCAAATACCAAACATGCATGCTCCACCATAGCCTTACATAGATCAAAAGCTTATTGATGGTGAGGGCACCACTGCCATGGTGCTGCTGTTTGTACCAATTCCTGCAAGGGTCTCATGAAGAATGCCAAGTGCAGCATAAAGACCTACCAGAACCCTAAAAAACAAACCTAAGAAACCTCTGAACCTCTGTAGCTGTGCCTTAGCTGCTAGTATGGAAAATGCTTGTGAGGTATGATGTACTTCTGGTGGAATTCACCTTTTGGCACCTACCAAGAGCACACCAAGGTACACAACACTTTCTGTGGGCCCTAGAATTTTCTTCAGATTCACTGCCTGTCCTTATTCCTGTGGCGCAACCAGTGTAATATCCAGCACTTCTTGAACTACCTTTTGATCTGGTCCCAGCACCATTATGTCATTGATATAATGGTAGCATTAGACTCGATGAGAAAGTGGGATTTGCACTTGTCCCACTTTAGCCTCGATCCCAGAATAGTCAGCAGCTGATCCCAGTTTCCCCTCAACAAGGAAAGGGGAAAGGGAAATGAGGAAGAGAGACTTGTGGGTTGGAAACTAAAACTGCTTAATGAAACAATAATAATAATAAGGAAAATAATAAGAAAATACTAAAATATATACAAATATACAAAATCGAACTCCCCTGATGACTATATGTCACAATTGACACTACAGGGCAGGCACAGGAAAGGAGCAGGAAAGGCAGCAGATGGGAGCTGGATTCAAGAACACATGGATCAGATGGACAGATGAGGTCATCACTGGATGTTGGCCATCAAAGAAGAGGCCTTGACCCTCATGATCCATAAGCTTTATACTGAGTTTGATGTATATGGAATGGAATACTCTGTTGGTCTGTTTTGGGTCACCTGTCCTGTCCACTCCTTCCTGCACGTGTGACCCTTTTTTTTCCCTTTGACTTAGGGCATTCCACCAACTCTAGGATGGCCTTGATTTACATAGGAATAAGTATGAGCAATAACCTCTGCATACCAATGCCCTGTTACTTTGGTAATAAGTATCAGGCATTATCACTTCTGGAGGCAGACACTGTCTGAAAAATATGTTAACTTTCAGAAACTGAAGTTACTGAGAAGAGACTTAGCTGAAAGGTTTGAGAATTGGTTATGCTTCAGCTCAACACAGAACAGCTCTAAATCTGCCTGCACCAATAAAATGCAAATGGTTGGAGAATGTAGCAACATGGTAAATTTATATTGCCATGCCTGCCAAATATAACCAAATTGTTTCTAACTGTCAGGGTGAATATCAAGAGAAAAGAACATGTTTGCCAGATTGATTGGAGCATGCCACAGCTGAGCAGCAGTGGTTATGCACTCTAGCAATGTTAACATATCCAGAACTACTGCTGCGAGTTCTGGGGTTACCCAGTTCAGAGCACAGTAATCAACTGTCATATGCCATGTTCCATCTTTCTTCTTCACTGGTCAGATTGGACTATTAAATACACTCAATGCCATCTGCACAATTCCACCTTGCTGTAAAGTGGAGATAGTCTTTTGAATTTCTTTTTCACCCCTCGGAATGCCACATTGATGAAATTACATGGGTTGAATCAGGGTTGGCAAATTCATAGAATCATTGAATGCTTTAGGT
>WAAB01015220.1:4726-23142 GCA_013389865.1 Piaya cayana | reverse complement strand
TCTATGATTCTATGAATGCTTGTTTTTATTCAAATTATTTAAATTTATAGCAATATAACTTGCAATGTACACATTGTTGCAAGTTATGTTGGAAGAGCCTGCCCTGTCTCACCACTCTTATTCCTGGCATTAGCAAAGCCTATTTCAGTTCTTACTCCTGGTTTGTATGATGACAGTGGCCTGTAACCATCTAGACTTTCAAACAGAGCAAGTGGTTTGTCTTCTTTAGATGGTGCCAGAAGTCCATAAGCTGTTATCGTTGTTTATTATAAGCCTTACAAAGTGACTGCAAAGTATCTATCTATCTATCTATCTATCTAAAATTATGTGAGCATATTTATAAATAAAAAGAATTATGTATAGATTTTTAAAGACAAAAAATCCTCCAACTCCCTCACCAGCTTTGTTGCTCTTCTCTGGACATACTCCAGGCCCTGCAGCCTGGCATCTGGTGGCAGCATGCACCCACTGGGGATCAGTCTGGAAGTCTGGTAAAGAGCTTGGAGCAGCCTTAATTTTCTGCTGAGTGGCCACCATGGTTCTCTAGTCCCTCTGGAAGAGCTCCAACACCCTCCCTCTTTGCCCTCCTTGCAAAAACTGCTGTGCAAACTGCCACACTCTTTTCTGATGTGCCCTGCACATGTTTGCCCTGCTCCAGTCACTGGCATTCCCTTGGTGCCCTTTAAATCTCACACGACTGCTTCTGCAACAAGCCCCACAATGTCAGCCACCAAGTGGCAGCTGTAGCTTCCAGGAGTCAAAAGCTGACTGCCCCTCTCTCCCTCCTGGGTTTCCTGGGCTTCCCCCACTCAGGCAACTGCCTTTTAGCCTCGGTATAGCAGCTCGCCACAGAACTTACGGCTCCTGCTGCTGGTTGTCACTTATTAACATGAATGTACTGAAGATAAAAATAACACTCACAGCTTTCAAGAAGTGTTTTAGAAATGTGAGCCACCAAACAAATTACTATCTCTGGATTTACATAAATGGAAATACGAAATTGTCATTCTTGAGGCTTTCTACAGGCCACTAGAGCAAGCCATGATTTCCTTGAAACCTAAGATAGGTTGTTACTGAATTCAGAGAACCATTTTAAGTCTTAGTAGATCAATAGCAAAAATTGGTTCAGAACCCCAGCACTCTTCTGAATGCTTACCCCAATAACAGTAACATTCAAATACTGCTTCAACTATTGATCTGCTAATAAATGCAGTCAAATTGTTGTGTTATGTAATGAAGAGGAAATGCAAAATCAAATGATATTTTAAGTTTAATTAAAGACAACAACAAGCTATCTATGGTAGCTAGCAACAGAAGAGAGACTTCAGTTTCTTAACTTGACCCTAGATTCGCAGGGCGATTGACTAAATGTTATTGATTAATAAAATAATTTCTTTGACAACTGTATGTGATAAACTAGGGTACTGTAATATCTCCTATCAGTAAAATCTAAGGGACAGATAAAAGTTTGACCTGAAATTATTATCCATTTCACTGGATATAGCTATTCTCTTCTAGTAAATGTCTAAATGTTTAATTTTCCAACACCAGATCCACTGGGAATAAGATCTGAATGTTCAATACCCATCTTATTAGTACTGCTGGATGTCATATGGGTCTTTCAGATTAGAATAAGGTGTATGAAAATTCTTTCAACTTCTCCAGTGTCTTTAGCCCTGTTTCCTGCTAGTGTCAACACTGTAATCAACAGAACATTAGGTTTAGTCAAGGGAGTTGAGGCTGTCTGTATTTCAGACAGTAAGAACAGTGGAAGATGTATATATTATGCCTGTAGATGATAAACTATTATCAGACTTAGAAATTAAATAATTATGTGTTTAAAAATGAAGCAGAAAGGATAATAATAACATGATTAACAGACAAATAAAAGTGATCATCCTAGCCAGGAAGAAACTGGAACCCAGTCTTGGTGAAGCAGAAAGGAAAAAAATTATGTCAGTTAAAACATAAATTAAGACACTTCAAAGGCAACCTGAAATGCAAATGCTGAAAGCGTACAGAAAGAGCAGAAAAAATATTTTTACTGAGATAAAGGGAAAGATCTAGTTAGAAAAAAAAAAATAAAAACAAGCCCACAAAAGAACTACTTTATATTCATGGTTTTTCCAGTTGATTTAAGTTACTATTTCATAGAAGTAAACATATGGCTATAAATTTACAATTAATCCCAGATTTCTGATTTCCTTTCATATCATGTGGTTACTTCCTATGGCTTAACTGGTGGATGTTTTGGTCAATGCAGTCAACTCTGCCATTCAAATTCAAACTCATAGACAGTTAGGTTACTTGTAAAAACACATGACTTCTCAGGTACCAGATGTTGTTAAAGAGCTCACAACCTTAGTACTTAATATCTCAGGGAAGGACCAAGAATCTGTAGATGAACTCATTACCAGCTCCTACATAGCCCACTAAACCATCCACTGAGAGACATCTGACTACTCAGTGAGCTGCAGAATGGTCAAAAGCTTTGACTTTAGCAAACAGACACATTGGAATTAGTTTGACTTAGATTAGGAAGAAGCACAGCACAACTGGCAGACCACTTAATATTGGGGACTGACAACTACATTACATCTGTTTCAGAAGTTTTACAGACCAGACTAGCTCTGCTCTGCTCCTGGGAACAGAATGCCTATTACAAGTGGAAATGTATTAGATGCCTAGATATCCAGACCATATTTCTTAGTTTAGTTTAATGTGAAAAGAACTTATTTCTTGCGCTTTGATACTGCTTTGTGAAGCAAGCCAAAGAGTAGATCTAGAGTAAAATGCTTATACAGACTCACTGATCATTAACTTGAAGACAAGCATCTGGTCAGATTCAGATTGCTTTTGAGGGCAGCAATGAAACTGGATTTTCAGCATGTTGAAAACAGGGAGGGAAAGACCTGAATATGGGGAGTTATCTCTCCATTATTTCATGACCAGCCTTTAGTTAAAGAACCAATTTTAAATTAGATTGGCAGGGAGTAAGAAGACTAGTCTTTCATCTACAGGAAAAGCAAATTTGTTCTTTCCATCATTCTTTACCACTGTTGACAGGTATACACTTGCCCTAAAGCTATTCTTTGTAAGTAATGAAGATGAGTCACTGTCAAAGATCAAGATGAAAAATAGGATGCCAGAACAAACTGATAATTTAAATCAAAATAACTTGCCAGATCTGGATAGTAGAATTGGAATGAATGAAAACACTGAATTGCTAACAAAAAAAAGTTCAGTCATTATTGGACACCTGGAAAGTCATACAGTCTTGCCTATCTTTACAAGATGAGATGTTGAGAACTACTAACCATTGGTGTACACTCCATCACAAGGTAAATTAATTGGGGGGAAAAAAAGCCTATAAAAGTTCTTACAAAGATGAACATGATGGATAACGTTAAATCCCTAAGGATTCTTTGCAAGGTAATCATTCTGCTTCAGTCAGCTGAAGGCATTTGAAACTATAAAAACAGTATCATTTTTGGGGTAGAATTTCTGTATATCACATTGGTTTGGTCTTTTAAAAAATAAAATACAGAACCTCTTAGTCTTTTACTCAGTCTATTAACCTTCCAGATTGTACAGTGTTGTTCTACAGTGAATTAGAAAACAATGCAGTGAGAGGTGGAGAGAAAAGCAAAATGAGTTAAAAATGAGTGCCTGGCTAGTATAATATACCAGAGTCTTGCTTCAAGTGAAAGCAACTTAAAAAAAAAAAAAAAACCAAACCAACCAACCAACCAACCAAACAAAGCCATCCAAAAGAACCCTTTAAGGTTGTTCTAAGCATAGTTGAGAATTTTTTTTACAAGCTCTGCACTGTCCCATCTGTCCCTAATTACTACTCAGCAGAGGCATTCTAGGGTAGGATTAAGCTACAGGAGAATGTTCTGTGTCTGTAATGGTCTCCAACACAAAGTGGCTTAGAAGGTAATTCCTAAATTGGGGCATCCTCTGACATTCACAGACATCATAGTAAAACTCTGAATTACAATCTAAATCATTAATCCAGTTTTAAAATAAAGCTAAAACAAATAAAACTATTTCTCCTCTACAGGCTAAAACTTTTTTAATTTTCTTTGAGATGTTCCTGAATTTCTCTTTTTTTTTGTAACAAGGATTTAAAAACTAGTCACTCTCTGCACACTTATTAAGTTTCTTCCTAATCTTCCTGATTCTGCAGCAGACTGATCCTCCAGATCCTGCCCAGGCATGTTCTCCCCAGGGTAGCTTTAATCCTAACTACTGAGTGAGATAGAAGACCTAGTAGAAATATGCCATTAACATATATTATAAACCGCTGAACATAAACAGATAAAATGCATGACAAGAAGGAGCAGAAAGTGCAAATTTCTAGTGTTGGGCATCCTTAATATTGAAGTTGTGCAATCATTGTAAATCTGTCATTACTGTCAAATTAGCTGTTATGAAATATGTTTGAGGCAAAGAACTGTAGGGTTAAGAAGATAAGAAATGGTGTACAAACAATGGGAATCACAATTAACTTGCCAATTATTAAAAACAACATTTGGGTTGTCATTCTTTGTGCTTCACAAACCAAGTCCTCACAGCGAGAGCCAGGAGTTAAGAATAGATGTCTCTTTCATAACAGCAATCTCATATTCAGCTCTGAACCCTTTCATACGGTGCTGTTCAGTGACATCACAAGAAAATCATGTTAGATTGGCCCTTAGTCTGATTCAGCATGTCAGCCTCTGTGTTCGCTGTCTCTGTGCCATATATTCAAGGTAGAAACTCTGTTTTATTACCTAGTGATAAGGAAACCCTGAAATCTAATAGCTGTGTTTTAAAGGAACCCGGCCATGGAAGAGCATGTAATCTCTTGATTAATAACACATGCAGGCCTCTTCCAGGCCTCTAAGCAGAGGATTTGGTAGCTACATATATTTGATATGATATGAAAAATACATACTCTGTATTAGGAGACTACGCAGGAATGAAATGTGAAAACTTAGAGAGAACCAGAGCATTATCACAGAATCTATTGAAAGACATACTCTATACAGTCAAAGAAGTTATATTTAGAACATGGCAAGGTAAACAAAGAAATATAGATGTTACAATATAAAACCCAAGCAAACATACAAATGAGGAACTGATTTAGTTGAATCAACTGTACAGAAAAAGATCAATAAAGATTTGTCAGAGTTAACCTCCAGAGAAGTAAGGTCAGTAATTGTAAGAAACTAAGTCTTTGACTCAAATATCTAAAATGCTTTATTCTGTACTTTTGGCATGAGTAGATAATGAAGGCTTTATTTTGCAACATGACAACAATATCATAAAAATAAAACCATTGTCATCTGCACTCCAAAATGTCACTGATAAATTTTAAAAATAAATTTGACTGTATAGATATGTTATTGTTCAAACTACTGTTGCTGCATACTGGCTGAGTTTAAATCTTCAGAAACAGTAATCAAAAGGACAGTGTTGTCTCTGACACGCAAATTTTTAAGATTTTTAAACAGTGAGCCAGAAAATCTTCTAAGATATGATAGCATAGTTTCAAGGGAGTAGTAGGTAGATATCCCAGTATAGTCACTGGTTTGCTCTTCTGCATGGGCAGAAAAGGGGAGATAGATCCTCTTTCATGGCACCTAGCTCTAAGGGTTGTCTTCCTACACTGCTTAGATACCCAAATTTTTTTTTTTTAATTCCTCTCTGAAGCCCATCAATTAAAATAAGGATGTTGAAGCTCTGGAGAGTGTCCAGAGAAGAGCAATGAAACTGGTGAAGGGGCTCGAGAACAGGCCTTATGAGGAGCGGCTGAGAGAGCTGGGGTTGTTTAGCCTGGAGAAGAGGAGGCTGAGGNACCCGGTGATTCTGTGATTCTGTGAACTATGAAGACAGGCTGAGAGAACTGGGGTTGTTCAGCCTGGAGAAGAGAATCATCCAGGGAGACCTTTTAGCAGCCTCCTAGTACCTAAAGGGAGCCTAAAAGAAAGCTGGAAAGGGACTTTTTACAAGGGCATGCAGTGATAGGACAAGAGGTAATGGCTCTAAACTGAAAGAGGGTAGATCTAGTTTACATATAGGGAAGAAATTCTTTACTATGAGAACGGTGAGGCACTGGAACAGGTTGCCTAAAAAAGTCATTAATGTCCCATCCCTGGAAGAATTCAAGGCCAAGCTGGATGGGGCACTGAGCAACTTGGTCTACTGTAAGGTGTCCTGTGGCAAGGGTGATTGGAACTAGTTGACCTTTATGGTCCTTTCCAACCCAAATCATTCTATGATTCTATGACTCTTAGATGCAAAATTCTAACTTTATGAAAGTTCTGAGATTCTCTCCCCTTCAGCTCCCCAGGTCACATATGATTTGGATTCTCTTTTTTGTCTGGCACCTGGTCATCTCTATCTACCAAAGATCCAACACTGATAATCTCCTGAGTATAGACAGTCTTTTATGACTATCCATTTGAGACTCAGGGGTGGTTGTGTGTTTTTTCTTAAAATGTACCAAATCACATTCCAGTAATGTAACAGTCCTACTTCATGTAAAATCCTATTGATCATTCTGTCTGAAACTCCAAGGAACTTCACGCATTCCTCTAGCTGCAAAAGAGGGAAAGTCTCTCTTATGTGACACAGTTCTTTTTAATTGCCTGGTAAAGTTTTGGCTTTCTCTTAATGAAGGATTTAAAAGTCATGCACTACACCTTGTTTAGTCATGCTTGTGCTACTGGATATTGAGACAATGATCTGAGTTTTCAAACTTTATGTGTCTGTCTATGGCAGATGTCAGAAAATATATCCCCAAACAGTGTTTCTGTGATATAGCACAGCTACATATAAAACACAACCTTTTAATGTAAGATTGAAATTTCACCTTTTAAAAATGGCACTCTCTCTGCAGAAAACATCGATAAAATTATGCAGTTTACTTTTAGTAAGTTGTATCAGAGGTTAATTTTTCACTGATAAGCATTGTTGGTCTAAAAATCAGAACCTTTATAACATGACACGCTGGGCACCTAAAATCACTATCAAGTCATAAAAATTTATTTTCTTTCCTAGAGTGAAGTGAGTTGCAAAAAAATGAAACTCTTGCTTTCACAGCTACCATCATATGCCAATGGCTGTATAAAATATTAAAAAAGAGTTTGATCATACTTTTGATTTTCAATTTGTCATAGGCCTTTTAACCTTCTGTTACACATTGTGCTTGAGGATTAAGGTCATTAGTCTAATAACTGTAATTAGTCATAATTATCCTAGTAGGGTATTTGTTAATGAAATCTCATTTCAATGTTCTTAATAGATTTAATTAATGCAATATTTATGTCAGCTTGAAAAACAGAGGCATTTAGGCTTTTTGTAATGTACCTAATTCTTAATGACTTACCAAGAAGTATTAGATTAATGGGAGTTACCAAAATATAATATAATATAATATAAAATATAATATGTGACCTCTCAATTTACTTTACACCAGTCACAGTAACATAAGGGAATATCAAGACCTTTACACCTCTTCCCCTTACTTTTGCTGAAAAAAAATTTTAAACATCCCTGGCTGATACTTTTCTAATGGTTTATCTATCTTCCTAACTTCTTGCTTTCATTGCTGCACTACCAAGTAATTCAAATGACATTCAGTCACTAGCATCCTTTCTTCACCTGTGGTCCCTCCCTTCCTTTCTGAGACATGGCCATTAAATCCAAATTAGTTGAAAATTTCTAATACCTGAAATGGAAGACAATAAGGAAGGGAGTGTTAAGTGAATGTAATGGTTGATTTTATCATAGTAAAAGATAAGCTTTTAAAGAATACTTTTATTTACTGGTTTCAAAGATCTTATAGGGTCAAGTTTTGTTTAAATCTATTGTAGTTTCTTTTCTGCTGTTCCATAAAGAAAATTAACACAAAGCTTTACTATTGCTGTTAAAATGTGGGGCCTAAAGCATTTTAATGAAATCTGCTTTGATTTACAGAATTATCCTTACCTCTGAACAAAGGCCACTCTAGCCTTGCAGAAAGGGAGAGGGACTCATTCTGACCACTACTTTATAACTCTCAGTAAAATCTTCCCAAGTGTAATTCCTCATTTGTACTGTGCTAACCACGATGGTCTGCAATTGTACCAGCACCAAGAGTGGCACCACAGCTCGTTAGAACTGGAAGTATAACTTGCCTGTGTATGTATTTGCCCTTAACTGGGTATAGCCAGCATCTAAATGGTCTTATAGTCCTATATTTCATATTCAATCAAAAGATGAGAAAAGTTTTTTAAAAGTGATAGAATCTCCATGAAAAAGAAAATATTTCAGAGGAAAAGAAAAGGAATTTTTCATTGTTTTGAGCATCAGATTGAAGGCTCTTGTGAGCTTTGCTTTCTCCCTGAAGACAAAGAAAAATTGATGGGAGTCTTTCATCCTTTCAGCCTCACTGCCAAAGAGCCATGGATGCTTAGTCTGCTGGTCCCTGCTGAAAGCAGCAAATGGTCCAGAAACTCAGACCATTCATGTAAAAATGGAAGCGGATAGCAGTCTTCTAGGTGAGCAACCAGTGAGTCATCATTTTCATTCTTTCAATGAAAAGAATACACTTTTTTGGGGAAAAAAAAAGAAGATAATTCCCATGAGGAATTTACTCTGACACAAAATTATCAAGTACTTCTAAGATTATAACGCTTGTGCGTGAACTCTGTACTGAGTAAATTTCATCTGCAAATTAAATGTTAGCATACAAACCAGCACAAAACTTGTAAAACCAGCTAAGTAAGTTAGAAGCCAAATTTTGTTTTCAGCAATGACTGCAGGACTTATCGGTAGATACTTTGGAAATTACAAGTCCAGGGTTTTAAAATATTTGGTACTAAAATAAAATATAAAAGTGAAATGGGGGTGAAGAAAAGGGAGTGAAAGCAAACACTGAAATGAGAGTTCAGGCTTTTAAACTTTTTGCAAAGGTGGTTCTATCAAAAAAAGTTCAATTTTAAGACTCTTTTTCATCAAAAAATCTGATACAGATTGATACTTTTGCTATCTTTGCTTTGCTTAGGGTTGTTTTACGTCCTGAGCAAACTGCTAGAGGGAAGTTGATGAGGCCTTATTTCCTATTTCTCCCTCATCAACCATTCCCATCTATTCCCTTTTGGCAAGCTTTGATCTCCCATAATTTTATTGTTTAGTCAAGCAGGGAGTTGATGTAGTGGAAGTTGATCTTTGATGGCTTCTTTTTTGTTTGTTTTGTTTTAAGATGTGTCAGCTCATTAAGAAAATGGGAGTGGATCCATGACAGGATGAAAAATGTGGAACTGCTATGGTCATCCCATTTTATGCACTGGAATTAAGATGAGTAAGGGAAAGAAATGGAAAATTACTGCAATTCAGATTAAAATTTCACAGTTGGCTTCTTTTTCTAGTCTGTACATCTGCATAAGTTTCCTATCTTAAAACCCGAAAGATTTGGATTGTCCAAAGAAGCTGAAGATTTACCTTGATGTAAATCATCTTTATAAATCTTCCTTCTCAACATCTGTTATAGGATTTTGTTTTTCTGTATGGCTGGAAATCGCTGTGGAAGAAATAAGCAGTAATAATGTCTGTAAGCCAAATCAGCCCTGCAGAAACCTTATCTTTCCTAAGCAAAGTATGTCTAAAATCAAAGGTGGTGAATAAGGTGATATAAGTAGTCAAAAGGCAGCTCAGGCTACCAACATTAACATACTGAAGAGCAGTAATTTTTTTTTTTTTATGCATTTCATAAGCACCCCCCTGGATAAGGTTAAGCATGAGAGTGTTATACACCTCATTCTTATGAAAAATTAAAAATTCCAATGGGTTTTCAGCTGAAAGGATTCTCTGTCATGAAGTTGCCCTTTTTTTTTTTTTAACTACTGAACAAGCAAATATACTTACATAGAATTCACTAAGGCATGCTTGAGCTTTCTTCACCTCTCTCAAACCGTGTAACAATATGCACTCAAGAACCATTCTAGCTACCATCCAGAGATTCAGGAAAAATGAAGTTTGTCTTGAATGTTTATTTCTTAGGATTTCTTACTTATATCACACCCACTGTTGAAATTTATGGGAAAAGCAATCCCCAGTGCATGTGCAAATTGTCCTAAACTCATTTTTTAGGATTTCATAGGGATTTTAGGAGCATTTAGCTTTGGGCTATACTTCCATCAGGAAGAGAAACTTGCCTGGAGAGGTGCTTTGCAGTAATTATCATAATCCTGGAATTTTAAAAACAATACATATGATAAGGAAGAACTTTTTAAAATATTATCCTAATAATTGTTGATTCCCTTGGTATTTATATAATAATGGTAATTATGATGTACTCAATTTTAATTAATGTATTTTTGTAACTCTACATTAATTTACAACATTATATTGAAGTGTTACACAAGATGCATATTATACACTGTATTTTTTAAAGGCTGGCAAACAATTTAAAAACAAAGACCTCATGGAAAAAAAGGCATTTTTTTCAGCTGAGGATATTGTTTGTTTATTATTAAACCCACAGTTTCTGTTGAGATTTAGCAGTGATGAAAAGTGATGGAATTGATGGAAGAATGCTGAGGCTCACATCACAAGGAACACATGAGAGAGAGACAAAAAATCTTATAATTTTCAAAGTCATTTGCCTAAATAGCTTTTTTATATTTTGACCCCATTGGCAACTGTGAGATTAATGCCACAAGAAATTAAAAATTATAAGTTTATTTCATATATAAAGAGTGCTGGCTTCTGCTAATGTTGACTGTATTTGATTAAAAGATGAAATAATAATGATACTTGGGTGATTCACTTGGCGTACCTGTTCCAGTGTACTGTCATCACTGTAGTATCTTTACTAATGATCAAGGTGTTAGAGATATATATTAGTCCACTGTGTTCACAGTATGCCAGTTTTTAATAAATGAATAATTTAAATTGTAATCCTTCAAACTCTTGAATTTACCTACCTAACTGGTTTATTTTTCCACTTGATCTGTCTGTTGCATCTAGGCCTGAGCACCTTCCACATAGGTGAAAGGACAAATCTAAAGCAGATACGCATTTTGGTTTGCATTCTTAAAAGCATCTTTCAAAATCCCGGCATGTACTGAGAACTGCTTTTCACACCCCATCAGCACAGGACTATCACTCCATCTTATTTCCCTTAGCAGCAAGGCTCATGTAAGTGGGTCCAGGATCCTGCCACTCATTCTCCCTTCAAAAATGCCTAGTGAATTTATATTATTTAAAGCACTTCCTTTTTTTTTTTTAGTTTTTTTTTTTTTTCAGTGTTATTATCACTGCAGCTGATGGGAAATCACACAGGGGAAAATCATCAGCAAGGAGAGAAAAAGCTGTTTCAGTCAATTTTGCTGCCCAGGGAAAATGGAATGACTGGTCTTAAGTTTCTATGCCACTGAAATTCACTGAGGGCTTAAACTAAATGGAATTTAAGTAGTGCACAGGCTGCTGTGTACACGTCTGTGCCCTGCCAGAGGAAAACTGGTGAGATGTCATTCAGATTCGAGAGCAATGTTACTATTTTCACAACCTTTATTTTCATTTTTTTGCAAACACTGGAGTTTGTGAACTTTATTATGCTAAAATACACATGAAAATCAATGAGCAAAATCAAATGAGCTTTGTTAGGCTCAAACTCTCTGTTATTCTAGACAGAGCACAGCTGGAAATCCTTTGAGCTTTGCTGGCTGTTCCTCTGGAATAAAGAATGTATAAACACCCCAGCTCCCAGCCCCTCCCCCCCCAGCATTTCGTGGCTGTTGCTATGTGCCTCTGAATCCTGGATACTAGCTTCTCTCCTTTCCTCTAAGCAACAGGCAGACAGGTAGATCTCAATGCAACCTAAATGCTGCCAGCACCACACTGCTGCAAAGGGTACCTTTAAGCTCCCTTTGTTTCCTAACACTTTCTTCATATGCTGCGTACTTAACAAGCTGTAGCTGAAGATGCTTGTCACATTAATGGCATTGTATGAGGAAGAGGAGGCACGAGATGTAGGGAAAAAAATGTCACAGATTCCCTGAGAAAAGAAAGGGTCCTTCATATCTTATATGTTCTCAGTGGTACTAGAATTTCCTGTTTCCTGTACAGGAAACCTTTACATTGACTTGTAAGTCTATACTTCAGTAAAGACTAGAGCAAAAGGCAACAAAGTACCCTTAAGCTGAACTAGGTAGCTAGCCAGAAACAACCCTGCAAAACCACCTTCACAAAGCAGAAAGTGAGAAAAGATTGCAGGCATTTCTCAAAGGACAGCTGTCCTGAATTGCCCAAGTTGCTCACATGTTTATGTATCAAGCTCTACAGCTAGGTTTCCAGGAGGAAAGAAAACTTCCCACAGAGCAACGTACAAAAATGCTTTGCAACCTCCAATTTTGTTTATCATCAGATCTACTATAATAGCAACAGACTTTTTCAGGTTGTTCATACAGTATCCTTTTGCTATACTGTGCAATAAACACCAAAATAGAAACAATTCTGAATTTACTCTAATGAATCCTATAACATTGAATATTTTGTTCCTAGGTTTTACAGAAACAGACTACACTTCTTTTTGCATTCAATTCAAATGAGCTGAGAATATGGTTTTTTAATAGCTTTACAAGTTGTACATGTGATGTGAGGTTATAGAAAGCGATATACAAAATCACTTTCTTTCACAGAAAAACATGCAAAACCCATGATAAACAAATGCAAAGGAGAGAACAAAACTGACTGTTAAGGCAGAAAAATATATATAAATAGCAGCTAAAAACCTCAGTTAGTAAAGGGAGCGTGCTTTTTAGAACTTTAAAACTTGTGGGTTTTTTCTAGAAATATATGACCTTTTTCTAACTCTTAGTAATAGAAAAAATATTTTTAGATTAAATTAGAGCCCTAAGACATTGAATACAGAGTGAGAAAAGTGGCTAGAAGTCAAAAAAAAGAGGACATAAAACACTAATTGCCAATATTTTGATATACTGTGACATTTCTCTGTCTTGTAACATAACCTTTCAACATGAATGTTTTAAAAGAAGGTCTCTTTGTCCCATAATGATTTAATTCCCATATTCATTTTCAACTTCCCCACTACTGTTTAGTTTGGTTTTATCTCTGTATTAACTCTCTTTCCCATCCAGATTTTATTCTTAATGTAGTTTTAAGAGATTTATGTTTCAGCATCTTTTGCATTGCTATTGTAATTTTTTGTTTGTAAACAAAATGGATTTTACAGTACCTTGCATTTTAATTTAGAATACTGTGATAGCCTATCAAATTTTAAAATTTGCTTTGAAAGTATGTTGAAATTAGTATTCATATTTACCACTTCACTGTGCTGGTAATAATCAGTGGAATGAAATGGTAAACCACAGAAATTCATCTTTTATGGGTGGATAATCCCATCAAGAGGAACAAAAATACGCTATTCTCTAATTTAATAGGCTTTGAGATGCATCTGTCTTACAATAGACATCAATCTCATCAGTCATATAAGAAATATTTATATTGTCATGATTTAGTTATTTGAAATATAACTTTTAAAGACAAAAAGTTACTTATAGTTTTTGCTGCAGCAAATTTACAGTCCTTTACTTAACAGACTGCACAGGAATATAATTTAAAAATTGGAAACACAAAGAGAAATTAGTAATCATTACTTTAATTGAATCAGATAAATGCTATCACCATTAGATAAGAAGGAAAGTAGAAGAGATAGACCCATAAAAGATAATGAATTAGTGCAAATAGGTTAAAATATGTATGGTTTCCTAAACCAGAGCACAAGATAAGCAGTCTTTAGGGCTGTGTTATTGCACCTTATGATGACAGATGTGTTACCACAATGCTTGGGCTTTCTAAATCAGCATGTCATCTGTGACTGAGACTGTGTTTCTTCTCTCAGCATGAGGCATTTTCATCCCAGAAGTGCAATCTTTCAAAGGTTTATATAAATTCAGCATTATGCACTAACATCATTAGAACAATTATACAGTTAAATATGGATTACTGCTCTAGATCCCATCTTTGAAATGAGTATCTTGACACAGAGCAATCAGTGATTTCAGGGGCAAGAAGTGCATCTTCTCTGTTTGTTTGGTTTTTTTCTTTGAAAAGCATGAAAAGAAAAAGAGCAATGGGAGGGAGAGAGGACAGAAACAAGATTGTTACTTCTACAAAAAATATATAGAGGGGTGAAACTTGCAGAAATGGGTATTAAATAGCTTCATTCATCTCCTTCCTCAGACTGTGTGGCTAAGTCAGAGATGGGATGAAATTCTTCAAGATACCTCTCACAATGCATCTGTAAATTCAAGATCACTGACTGATTTTTCATATCGTTTTAAACTCTGTAGCTGGCTGGCAATCCTAACAGCGTATGCTGGTTTAAAGAGGCAGCACACAAGAATATGGTAAAAGATTTGGGACTGAATCTCACAGCCTCCCAAGACTTAACTCTGGGCTTTGAAGAGGAGGGGGGAAAGGGACTCCTTTCTCAGAAAGGCCATAACCTTAGTCTAGTTATTACCCACTCACAGCTGCAGGGGCTCTGTCAACTGTTGAAGAACTGGCAGTGAATTTCACCCTTGTCCTGCTGATTCAGGCCAAGTGGGGCTCAACTGAGAGTTTGGCCATATCACAGATGAACAGTAACAAGTTGATGACAGCAAAGCGCTGCGCTGTAGCAAATCTAGTAAATCTGATTTCATTTTTCTGCCCTTCTCCCTTCATTATTTCCCCTCTCCCCATAGAGTTTATAACACATACCAGCAGAGCTTGTTTACTGAGCCTTTATGTTCAGTGTGGTCTGATATATCTATTCCAGGCACGTGGCTAAAGACAGTCATGAAGTGTTGACTCTGGAATTGTTTAATCTCTAATGGTAGCCCCTTCAGAACTGTTGTTTTTAGAAATGATTTTTAGTACAACAGATGTCTGGGGTAGATAAGAGTCCTTTTATGCAAAGTTCTCCTTTATTATACATATCTTAAATATTTGTTCTCAAATAATACAACTGATGCCAAGTCTTCTGTGATACTTCATCTCTGATGTTCAAGAGTAACACTACTTTAGCTGAAATCCATTTCAACGGAAGTGATGTGATATTTGTTGCTTGAAAAAAAACACACCAAAAACCCCAAACCATTTGCCTCCAAAACAAACTGTTCAATTTCCAGCTCAGAGAGGACATTTTCAGATTTTTTATTTTTTTCTTCTGAAAGGCAAGGAAACACAGAATATAAAAGCCAATAGTACCTTCTTTGGAGGGTTTACTGTCTTTAAGGTACAAAAGACTGAATACTTTTTAAATTGAATGGTTTTCATCACTTTGAAAGGACCAGTCTGCAGAAAGATATTTAGAGTAAATATACAGAAAAACTGCCAGTGCTGGAGCCTGACAATTGCCGATGAATGTTACAGAAGAGAATCTAACATAAAGTTTTTAGACCAAGTGTTCAGCTACAGTTTGGGAACCATTTCTAACACCAAACTCATAACTCCAAGAGAGATACTGTTTTATGCATTTTGAATATGTTAAAACATAATGTATGGAGGAGAGGATTGTATTTTTTTAACATTTGAATAACTGCATACACTATATGAGATGCCAGCTGACTTATACCTGACATATGAGCTTGTTTAATAACAATGACATGTATGCACAATCTGCTAAATTATTTTTTCTAAACAGGTAGTGATTTTTGATACCTTGCCTGTGCTTCTTAAGAAAACCAAATTTCTTTATAGGGAAGTATGCTTTTTCTTCCCAGAAAATTAGACTCTTATTGAAGAAACTAATTTAGAAGAAAACAGTTATTTCTTAAACTAAAATGTTTATATTACAAATCCATTTTTTCCTTAAGTACTTTATCAATCTAGTGATGCCTTGGTATAAGAATATTTTAAAGACACAAATATATATTTACCATAATAAAACCATACTTGTGATCACAGCTGCTGTCTTAATGCAAAATCAAATCAGATACAACTTACATGAAACACTGAATCTTCTACTAGTGTTAACCCTCTTATAACTAATCCAATACTTTCGTATTGACAAGTTTGCTGTTAGTATCAAGGGAACTACCTGTGTATTAAAGCAGGAGAAAACTGCACACCTTGTGAGATTTTCCATGCATTATCATTCTATTGGCTCAGAAATTATCATGGTCACTGGATTTCTGTTTCTGAAACTTGTTTGACTTTTGTGTAAGCAAATCTTATAAACACAGTTTGAGAACAAAAACTCTGAACTGAACTTGATCATGTTGATCAAAGCTAATCTGAAAATAAAATGCTGGTGGACTGGTAGAAAGAAGCAATAAAAAGGTTAGTTTTTGTGCAACTTGGAAAGTTTTTCTCTTGATTAGGAAAAGTTATAGCATGTTCTAAATCTGAAATTTCCACTGAAGTCTATGACTTCTGATGTACAATGAGTGATGAATTTTAGTTCCCAGGCATGTCATTTGAACTTACTCTGTAGATCTCCCTTGAGACATCCTGGACTGAGAGGTCAAAGATAAAATGTTGTTTCTGAAAAATGGTCTCCCAGTTGTGACTGTGTGTCTCTACTGTTTATTGATTATGTGGTTTTATTGTGGTACATTGTGCTCTACAGAGTTCATCTGTTTAGTTTGTAGAAAAGCTTTTAGTAAACATGATAAAATAGATTACATTTTGGAATATTTATGTGTTTCATCAAGGTAGTTGGTAATCCTCAGCAAGATGTTTTTCAGCTAATGAACTTAACGGGGAAGTTATGGAAACGTTGGGAAACTACATGTCATAATCAATTAGATGTTTTTCCATGTAGGTTTCAGTATCCATTAGCAACAGGGTCCCTGTAATCTTGAATTTAATAGTTGAAGTTTATGCAGCAAAAACATTCAAGCTACTGTATCACTATAATTGATTTTGAAGTATAGTTGTTATAAAGACTGGTATTACTAACAAAAAAAAATAGCTACAAGGCCAAGTTAGTTCATTTAACATTAAATGCATCAGAATCTTCAAGAAAACAAAACTTTGCTATCTGGGATGCAGTGATCCCAAGACATCATATTTGACTTTGCTATTTAAGAGCACGGTTGCATGAGCTTTCTTGATTTCTATCATATAATGTCATAGTGCTGGAATTTTAATTTTCTACTTGCATTCAGAAACTCTATGTGAATTGCAATAAGTGATATTTATCTTATAATTAAGGCCCACATTACTTCCTGGACAGTTACTCATTTTCCCTTTTAATGTCTTTTCAGAAAAACAGTTACATGTTGTTTATGACTGTGTGCACCAAATACAATATTTTAGTGGGTGCTGCTAGGGTTTTTTCTAAAACCAGATTTGCTTTCAAATTCAAGCTAATGGCTAGTTGTGCACTCAACATATGGTTTTCACAAAGTGCTGACAGAACTCTCTTCCCATTTAAGGAAGTAGAAGTGTTTCTACAGACTTCAGCAGAAGCACACTAAGTCTTGGGAGAGGACTACAGCAGTAGCAAAGGCATCATACTAAACAGATGAGGTTTACTAAACCCATTCTCACTTGCAGAATTACTGTATAAATTAGGCTTATGCTTAAGGTTTATAAAAAATACTGCTCTCAGGGGGTCACCTAACCCAGGTACAGCCAAGGAATTGATATAAGCAAGGCTGAATCCTCACTGCAGGAAAAGGCACGAATGTAGTCCATGATTTTACTCACCTGGCAGCTGCTCTGTTTCTTAGAACAATTATGTCATTTTCTTCTATAAGCAGCTGTGTCTTAATCCAGACAAAGCGGGGAGGAAAAGTGGATCCGTTTGTCTGTGTGGGAATACAGAGGCCAATAAGCTTACTCCCAGGGTGAATATCAAACAGTATTTATTTCCAACTCCAGCAAACCTAAACACACTGAGATGCTGGGGTGCATAACAATGAATTCCCAGTAACAACTCAAGACCTAAGACACAATCGACCACGCACGCTGTGAGGTCAGGGGGAGAGGGGGGAGGTAGAGAGAAAGACAGAAAGAGAAAGGGAAGAAAAGAAGAAGTTACTATATCACCACGTGGTCCAGTTGCGTGGCGCAGGCTGCTCCGATCCAGGTTTGTGCCTCAGTGCTGGCATGGCAGAGAGCTTGAGAGGTGCCCCTGTGGCCCGGCACCCCCATGGCAGACCGTTCTCCCCAGGAGCCTTGACCTCATGGTTCCTGCCCGGCACGGCCGCATGACCCAAGTCTCCCCCCCCCACACACACACACACCCCCCCCCTTACTTCCCAGTCCTTTGTGTACCCCGGCTCCGTTTCCAGACGGCTCCACGAGAGAGAAGCGGGGGCGAGGCAGGGGAGAGCTGGCTAGGAGGGGGTGCCTGGTCCTAGTGCCTGGTCCTGCACTGTTGCCTGCTGGACAAAATGTTTAAGGCAAAAATATCCAGTCTGACT
>WAAB01015219.1:0-12746 GCA_013389865.1 Piaya cayana | reverse complement strand
CTGTGATTCTGTGATCTTCTTTGCACTTTTAAGACTATGTCCATTTTATGTGGCTACACTGAAGGGTGTTCTAACAATTTCAAGTTCCTTGGCCCCCCACTTCTATAAGGTGAGGGTTATAGTATTCTGGCTCTTTGACATCAGGGGAAAAGTCCTATATAACTCTGCAAATTGATCAACAAAATAGTGTGGTACCTAAATATTTCAAAATATTTCTGGTGAAAACTTAATCTTTTCATCACCGATACAGCCTATTTTCTGTTCTTAAAAAATAAAAAAAAAAAAAAATCAAATGATACATATGCTAAGTCTGCCTTGATTTTTTTCTTCTCTTTTGGTTTTTAGGTTCAAATAGTTGTAATGATTAATAATATAATGGCTCCGAGACATTTATTTCTTTCTCAAAAAGGGAGTAAGTAGATTTATTCTTTCGCAAAAGGACATCAGTTTTAAAGTGTATAGGGAAAATGCATCAAAATATTAATTAGACTTTTGTTTTGCTAGTTTGCATTAGACAGATGGAATTCTGATCTTTAACAGCATCATGACTCATGAAACTGCTTGTGTACTAAAATGCCATTATTAACACAACAGTAGTTTTCAGCAGTTGGTAATTATTGGCATAATTAAACATTTATCAAGAAACAAGTATTTATCATTCATTAAACTTTCATTAAAAATCCATCTTAGCACAAGCTAGATTAGCCAGTGATTTTCAAGTGATAACTTCTTAACTTCTAGCAGGAACGGAGAGCGTTTTGAGAGCAGAGAAAGTCATGTATAATGCAGCCTTGCAGGTTTTGAAAACAGTTATAATGTTTCAGATTTAGAGGTGTTATTTTTAAGCGTTCTGTAAGACTCAGACAAGAAAGTACTCGGTTATTTTCTGTACAGTTTACCAAGTTCGGCGCTTTTTAACAGTGTATTTGGGAAAACAAGATGCCTTTAGCCTTGAAAAGACAATGTTAAATATGCTTTATAATTGCCTTTATATTACTTAAGTTCTCTTATAGCCTGATACATATATATCTTTAAGGCACGAGTAGACAAGGTCCTGAGGGACATGGTTTAGTGTTTGGTGGGAATGGTTGGATTCAATGATCCGATGGGTCTCTTCCAACCCGGTGATTCTGTGATTCTGTGATATGTTTACATATATTGGGACATTATAGTTTACTTTAGTGAATGGACCATCTCATAAAATCTGTCTTATGGCACTGCAAAGGCTACAATCTCAGACCAGATTTTTGTAACTGGGAAATCTTGGAGACCCGTATGGTCCAAATACAGTGTTTCCTAACACTTCATTCTTCTTGTCACTAAAGAGGAAAATATGCATGTTTTTTTATTTAGAAGTAGGAGACCGGTTACATATCTGAAATATTTTGCCTTTATTTTGCAGGGTGCAGTATCAGACGTTATCCCAGGTCTGTTCGGTTCTCTATTGATTCATTTAGATGGCAGATTCATTATTATTTTCAGTGCTTAGTTATGAGGGACATGGTTTAGTGTTTGATAGGAATGGTTGGACTTGATGATCTGATGGGTCTCTTCCAGCCTGGTGATTCTATGATTCTATGAATAAAAGTTAATTTTGTGAATTTCAACGTGCATAAAAATAAGCTTAGTCAACACCCTGTAGTTCATTCTCATTTCAGTTTTCTTATTTGACTGGTTTTGTGTCTTTTCTCCTTGGTTATTTGTTATTTTCATCAGTTTTCAGCTGCCATTCCCCTAACTCTTACTCTCGCAGACACACTGGGTTACTTCATCTTGTAGCTAACAACTGGCTATTTTACCTCCCAGTCCTTTGTTTCTTCTCTTCCCTATAGGTACAATAGGATTTATTACTTAACTCCTCCTATGCAGTCCCTGTTTTGCAAGAGGGTACCAATTTGGCAAGGTTAGTGTAAGTTTAAACCGCTCTAATGCAATTGTCGAGATTGTGATGGAGAAAAAAACCCCAATATTCAGTGAGAAAGATTGTCTTGGAAAGCTCCTTCACGTACGTACGAGTGCCTCACATCTTAGCCCGTATTCAGCAACTTTGTTTGTGTTTTCTCTTGGGCGAAAAATTTACTGTATCAGTGCTTTTATGTCACAAGAATGAATTGAATTCGTCCCCTTTAGTGCAAACAACAATAGACAGAGTGGTAACCTAGTGGAAAACAAATAGACGCCCCGTCCCTTTTGGGGATTCAGAGAGGTTCAGAAAGATGGAGCTGACGGTGGAGAGGTGGCAGATAAAAACAGGCCGAAGCAGGAAAGGATCCCGCGGTCATTTATTACCATGCCATCTTCATAGTGTTTGCTGAACCAAGGTGCAGAGTAATGATTCAGACAAATGATGTTAATAATAATAGCTGGCCCTTTGGCAAAAACGGAATACCTAGTATTGCAGCATGAGACCTAATCACATTCTCCAAAACTTGCTTCAGACTGATAGAATTTTTTGTTACCCTGTTTTTTTTGTCAATTGATTCTCCTTGGAAGCTGTATTTTTTATAGAAAAAAAACCTGATAAGCAATTATTTTCCATCACGGGAAAAAAAAACCGAAGAATTTAAGTAGTATGACATTTAATATATAATTTAAAACTATTTTAAAAAAATATTATGTTATTTCTAGTTTATTGGGTGGAATTTGTTCTGTTAAAATGGATCGCTTAATCACGTTTAGAAAGTTTCTGGAGTTTATCATCTTTTTTTTTTACATAATCAACAAAGAGTTCATCTTATTTATTGTCGGTGAATAACAGCAAATGTGTTTTACAGTATTTTTTCGTCGCGCACGGAGTATCACCGGTAAAAGTGAGCTCCGTGTGAAGCCGAGCTCTGTGTTTTAAACAAGGGGTAGTTGTTAGCGCTGATGATCTGATTAATTGCTTTGATCTGCTGTTAGGTGTTTGTACATAAAAGAACATTTTCACCCAAGAAAGCTTACTAACCGTTTTGCACCGCTCAGATGTGACACGGGTTTGTTGTTCCTTTTAATAATACCTGCGGTTTTTAGGCGTATAGCTTGCAATTATTTTTATTAGCTGCCGTTCCGTAAACAACATAACCAACATCTGTTTTAATCTAAACATCATCAGACTTATTAATTAGGTTCATTTTGGCGTCAATTTATCACACGTGCTTTGACACTTTTGATACTTGAAGCATAAGCTATTATGTGTAATGAAAAAAAAATAAGTATGATTTGGAGTCGGTGTTATACATCATCTGTAGGGGACAATTACGCTGGCATGTGGGAGGTTAATGTACACGCTCTAGATTCCTTTGCTTGATTTGCTGTTTTCTTCTTCATAACTCTAGGTAAACAGTTTATGCTGCCATTTAATGCACAGGTTAAGTGTAGTTGCAGGCTATTATACATCATTAGAGTAAGTAATATTCAGCTGTAGAAGAAAGATGGAAGCTTTTCACTTGTAGCCACTTGGACATTTCATTTTTCATCCAGTACGCCACTGCAAAAATTAGTCGTGGCAGGCCCGATGTAATTTATAGCCGGGTACCCTGAAATTAAGCAATGAATCACACCATTTTGGCTGATTGGAGTTAATGCATTTCTCCCAATGACATATTTTTGTAAAACAATGCAGTTTCTTCTAAACTTTGCCATATCAGACTTAGTCATTCCTCACACCAACCTGTGCAATGGCTTTTACAGGCCTTATGAGGAGCGGCTGAGAGANCGAGTAGACAAGGTCCTGAGGGACATGGTTTAGTGTTTGGTGGGAATGGTTGAACTCGATGATCCGATGGGTCTCTTCCAACCCGGTGATTCTGTGATTCTGTGAATCTACGGTGCGCTCTGTCGCCAGGTTTCCGTTGGTATTGTACCACGGTTTTCTTCCAATTTCATTTCTTTCCCTTTCTTTCATAATTTTCTCACTAGGAAACATCAACTTTCATCTCCCTCCATCCCCCCCCACCCTCCATTCTCCAACCAGACAATTCAGAAACCAAACAGAGAGTAACACAGTTCAATGCGGCTTGATTGAAAGTGCAGGGTGTAATGATCAAGTGAGTAGAGACCATTGGATTGCGCCTCAGGCCGTCGCGCTCTGGATCTGGTCAATAGCAAATTTATTACTAATCAAATCCAATAAATACGAAGGAGCATACATTTATTTTTACTTGGCACCTAGCTGGTCACGGGATGAAAAAAAACAGGTAAATCAGAGGCTGCCTCGCAGAAGAACGTGCTGGATCTGCTCTGCATTGCTCTTAAAGCTCCTGTGGGTTACCAGCAGACAGTCAGTCCCCAGGAATTCTCGTTGTGTGTGTCTGATTACCAGTGGGCATTGTGTCCCACTTGCCTGTGGAATATATTAACGATGCCAGCTCTTGAGTTTGGAGCATTCTGTTAGCTGAGATACTTTGTGATAGGGAGAGGTATCACTGCAGAGCAGGATCTATAGGTATTAGTGTCAAGAAGAATAATGTCTTCCTTGCCCTTTCTCCTGGGTTATTGCATGGGTTATACAAAGACCGGGATGAGTTAATAGAAAACAAAGGAACTAAAGGTGTGTGGGGAGGGGAGGGGAATCAACAACACAGCTGAGACGTGTGAATTTTGCTGTTTCCAAAAATAATCCCGCGACTGTTCTTTCCCCCCCAAAGCACTAACATGCATAAGAGCATATGACATAATCATCGCAGGCATCTTACACCATGTAAAACCGACACGGGCAAACAGTGCATAGCTAATGTAAAGCTGACATTCAGGATCCAGGATTTTTGTGTATTCAGACATTTTTGTATGTGTGTGCGCATGAAATTTAGCTAAAACTTCTCAATGCTGCAATTTGTTACGCAGACACATTATGAATTACAAAGCGCATGCCAAAGGTACTAACTCAATAAAATGATTGGGAATCTTTGTAGCTTGAAACTCAGAGAGTACAAAAAAAATCTTTCTTTCTAAGCTGCTGGAGTCCCTGTATTTTTGAATGGTTTATGGAAAAACCCAGTCTGCAACATGATGGAAAAAAAAAGGCAGCACACCTGCAAGACTCCAGCCTACCTTGTTCACACCCAAGATAGGAGAAAATGATTTATTATCTGTCCCTTGAATTTCTCTGAGCGTTCTGTCTAAACTTTAAAAGCAGATTACATTTGCGATTAAACCTTAACAAATGTTGTTTTAACTAGACTGCAATATATGTTATTGACAACAAGCCTTTTTTCCCCCCCTGAAAATACCATGGGTGCTTAGGCGAGCAATTTACAAAAATGACAAGGAAGGGTGGTGCTTTTCCCAAGGTGAATGCGAGTTGACTGATTAGCTGGTATTTTAACTTAGATTCTTGCAAATTACAGACATAAGAAACCCTGCAATTTATATGTACTTTAGAAGTGAAAGCTTTAATCCCGTGATTCATGAAAGTGAAGTGGTAATAATTTAAGTACCATATTTTATTTATCCCCCAGCGTTGTCAGCTGATACCAGAAGTATTCTCACTATTTTTGGGTTGCTGCCTTTGGCCACCTAATTGCTTCTTAGGAAGTGAGAGGGGAAATTGCTTATATAACTGCATGGATTGTCTTTGGCAACGTCGAGCCAAGGCATCAATCAGTCCATCTGGGTAAAATCACAAGCTGACTCCGATATTGCTAAATATTTATACTGTCAAATACACACAGACATCCAGATGAAAAGAGGCATTCATTAGGAATGCTCCAGCTTGTCAGTTTAAAGATGTAGATTAGAGCAAAACCTCCCACTATGGTACTGAGTGCTCAGGAAAAGTCTATATTTAGCCATTCTGAGCAATAAATATCATCATATTGCCTCATTTAGGTAAATAGAGAATAAATATTGTCAAGATGATCTAGAGATAATGTAAACAGATCCCTGTTCGGAGTCTGTGTTACTAGGGTAAATTCCAGGACATTGGTGTGCTGCTGATGCTTTTTGGTTTAACCCTTTTGCTTAATCACATTCCCCTCCCTTTTACAGTAACAGATTTGTTACTTGCAGATGAGAAGGGAAGGGGAGGGAGGGGGGGAAAAGACGAGGTGGGGTTTCCTTTTAAACAAAAGGTGATTTCAGATTCTGAGATATTACATTAATTAGCAGTTTTGCTCTAATATTTTCTTGGCCCTGCTAAGGGCTGCTGCTGCTGGAAAACACAGATATCTGCAGCTACGCTGAAGCTCATTCCAGAGTTTAACGCGGGAACTGACAAAGCCCATCAGTCAGAAGAATATCACGGCTCTGAGGTTAAGACACGATTTCAAGAGTACACCCGGTTAAGACTCATAGTGGAATTTCTCTTATAGCACATTTTTTTTTTCCGCGATAAGAGGAGGCATATTGCAAGAATAAGCTATGAAAGACCCGCACTTCAATGAGAATTGAGTTACTGGCCTGGTTCAAAGTGGGTGGCTTGTCCTGACAAATTAAGAGTAAAATTCGTCCACTGTGCTGCATACGCAGAAGAGATGGAAGAAAGATGGTTTTATCTTTTGGGAAAGGCCTGTGCCTCCCTCCGTAGAATTGGCACCTTGGAAGCTACGTACAAGGAGAGCGGTGACTGACGTCAATGTTTTAGTTAATTAGACTAGATGATTTTTTCAGATTAATAATTAACATCTCTCTTTATAACTAAATATCTGTAATTAATCAGCAAATCATAATGCGGAGACTAATTAACTTCAAACTCAAATCTTAACAGAAAATCCATATGACTACCCAGCATCATTAATTACTCCAGTAATCAAAGTTATCCCTCATGGGGTTTGACATAAGGCTTTGTAGGTTTATAAACCAAGCCATTATCACCAAAAAAAAGAAAAAAAAAAACCCTAAACATTTTGAAAGCAGCTTCAAATAGCATTTTAGATAACTGAAGTATTAGATTGGAAATTTAAGTTTTCATTTTGTCTGTATTGCATTATCAATAATCCACTCACTGCAACTGGATAAGTAGCTAAGAGATTATTCTTCCCTTCTCAGCACACTTATGCATTTTGTTGTGGTTTTTGTCCTTTTTGGAGTTCCGACAGTGATTCCTGTCATTTGTCAGCGTCTTTTAAAAACATGCCACATCTTCCAGTTGCTTTGGCTGGGGTTCTATCCATGCTAGTTCGCTGTTTAAGAAGTTAGTTAACAGCCAGTTACGTCCTGACATTATTCACAAGTACCAAAAAAATAAAGGTTTGTACATGAAGATAGAGACCCATCTTTAGCTGTAGGTCAGCCAGTATTCAATGGTGAAAAAGGACAAAGAAAAATCACCCCCCCAAAAAATCATCCTTTAATTATCGTGGACATCACGACTAGAAAGATTTGGAATGCGTTCATTTTAATTTTTAATAAACAGGAAAGCAAATGGTACCGCTGCAGCACACTGAAATCCCTTAGCTGTTTTTTTCCGTTAGAAAGTTAGGAGTTAAAATTGCGTCTAAAATCCACATTTCAATTATTTTATCACCTAATCTTCCAAGTGCGCACATCCGATACTATTCTTTTGTGTGGCAGCTGTAAAAATCGTAAGCAATTTTTACTGTCAAGAAAACTCCGAATAAATAGAGGCTGTTAACTTAGGCAGATATCTGAGGTTATTTGGTGGCAATCAAGAACTCACAGCACTTCAACTAATGGGTTATGATCAGAAACTGTTCCTAATAGCCAGCTAGACAGATCTGAATATGAAGATTTCTATAATTTTGTTGTCAGCTTGTGATGTACTCTAGTGCTAATTATTTGGAACAATTATGTTTTCCTAATAACAAAAGAAGAAGCAGTGAATTAAGCAGGCTTACCTTCAGATCTTTAGTTAACAGTTTAAATGCACTTGCCATTAAGAAATAACATTTCTTTTTCCTGTATGGAACCCTAATTATTGAAGATGCTTGTCTTTTAAAATCTACTTATTCTACTTCTTTTAAGCACGTTCAATGTGTCAGTTTACACTGATGACTTCAGTAACTAGTATTTTCTCAGTCTTAGGTTTATGCCTGTGCCTCCCCTAGTCTGCTTACTTCATTTGGTTATTCAAAAACCATAATTAGTGCGGTAATTAACGTGTGGATCCTTCAAAAGAAGACGGTTAGAAGCATGGGACGTCTCCCATCATTCTCGCTGATGTATAGATGATAAAAAGACTTAGGTTGAGGTGACAACAGGATTTGTATTACTGCACATTATCTGAGCTGCAGGGAAATTCAGACAGGACTGTGGTCCGTGGAGTCTTTCCTTTTGAAAAAAAAGTAATTATCCACACTGTTTCTATAATGTAACTAGGTGTTATCCTGCATTTGCAGCTGTCAAATCATTCCTTTTAAAACCATTATTTTATATCTTATGAATGCTTGAAAATTTTGGGTTTTGCACATTATCTTTTAACCAATTACAGAAATGGGGTGCAGCGAGTGCAGCGATAAAAACAACAATCATAGTAATCTATATAAGCATAACAGATTCCTTCCTGACAGTTGATTTCAGAGATGTTTATGCTAATGTTAGGTTGATAGAGTCGTAAGATTAGATCCATAAAGAAAAGGCCCGATTTTATTTATTTATTTTTCTCTAGAGAAAACACACTTGTTTGTTTAAGATTTCAGATAAGTTGGATCTGTTGTGTTTTCAAGCCGTGGTAAATCAGTTGTTGGTATATTAATGTCTGTATGTTTTGAATAAATGCATCTCAGCGTTTCTCCGCGATGCCTATAGCTGATGTTTTTGCCTTCCATATGCAGTGTTTTAAATTGGAACATTAAGGAAATACGCATTCTTTCATTCAGCTTTTAAGTTTCTCTAAGTAGTGGTCCTCTTTTTCACGTTCACTGACATATGCCAGGAAAAAAAAATCAGCATTTTACCCTAGAGGCAGCCCATGGGACTGGGATGAAATGGCCTCTATACATAGGGTATGACTTTATTTGCTAAAGAGGTTATTTGAAAAACCCCTTAGGGTACTGCTGCCCTTTTGTCCCTCAAACTGGTAGGGGGAGAAAAATATGAAAGGAACTACACGGTAATCCCTTGTAGACAGGTGACCTTAAGCCAATTCTATACTGTAAGGTTTGTTTCCATTTAAACTCAAAGCAGACAAAGAAAAAAAAAGCAAATTGCAGGTTTTAATCTGTCGCAGAAACATTGCAATGTTTTTTTTCTGTACATGAGTATCAAACGCAGGCAAGTTTTACTGTAAATCCGTAACGTTTAGAATGGTTCTATATAATTTAATTTCATGTTCTGGAGACAATGTGTCCTCGCCTTCCCTGGAGGTGTTTAAGTTACGAGTAGACGAGGTCCTGAGGGACATGGTTTAGTGTTTGGTGGGAGTGGTTGGACTCGATGATCCGATGGGTCTCTTCCAACCTGGTGATTCTGTGATTCTGTGATATTCTAGCAAAAAATAGTATCAGAGGATTGATGGAGATAAATGTAGCCCTGTTTATTTCAGGTAACCCATCCAGGATTTTCCATTCTTTACTAGTGTTTAAATCCTGCAGGCGAAGCCAAGCGTATGCAGAAACTTGTGCTTCTAATAGCAGTGTTATCAATCTAAAAATGAGTCAACATCAGGACCCACTGGAAAAAAAAAAAAACAGCAATCACATTTGTCCTTTGAAGTTCTTTTTTCTGTCTTAAGAGTTTACTGTTGATTGAAGTTAACAGAGCGACAATCACACGAGATCAGCGTTATCAGAGGGTCATCGTCACACTGCAGGTGCACCTTTTTGTGGCGGCGTGTTCCATATTTAAACCTGCGTTCATCCACGATAGTTCTACAGTGAAAGCTACCATATCATCCTCTATAGGATGCACTCAGCTATTATTAAATATCTACCATCCCAATTAGAAACTGCTTTCCAATAGGCAGGCTTCAAAATACTATTATAAATTATGGACAGCAGCTCTGAAGCCGCTGCAGGAGAGCCTCCAATAAGTCACAGGTGTGACATCACTGAGCACTGTAATTCATGGGTGTTATGCCACTCCCTTGACTTATGAGTTTTTCAGAGGCTTTTAATTACTTCTGAGTTTAAGGCGTTCTGGCAGAATTTTTGAAGGACCTCTGGTGGCGGCCGGCTCTGGATGAAGCTGTTCTAGCGGCGTTTGGAGAAAGAGCCACTCTGGTAGCTGAAGGAAAATGTTTCAGCTGCTCTTCACGCCTGGTAGTCCGGAGGGAGGTTAAAGGAAACGGCTTCTGTCGACTGCTGCAGGCGCTTAGTTACTGCGTTCCCTTTCTGCATCTGGGGAGGAGCTGTAAAAACTCTGGTCAAATCCATATATTATATAAAATTAAAGAGAGAAAAACATCTGAAAAGCCAAGAATGGCTTGGAGGGTTATCGTGATGTCATCAACCTGATTTTAGCTACAGAAAAGCCCATTGTTTCACACGTGACTGCAGACTTCATGTAACTGATAGAGTAAAGAGATAAGAAAAAATGCCATCAGCTATCAGCTATATGTTATAAATGATCACCAGTTTATCAACATTGAAGGCAGCGTTCTTTAATTTCGGTGCCAAAATCCAATAGTAGAAGATGAATTTCAGCCCTCATACGCACAAATGCACACACACCAGAACGCTCATATCATAACATTAAGTTAACTCAGGTGTAAAGCTTTGTTCTCTAAACAGCCGAAGCTTCATGTCATTGTTTATATGCACAAAACACACATATTTCTCCATATGTTGGCACCATATTGGTGTTATCACCATAGCATTCCCCCTCCTCTTCGGATGATCCTTTGTTATAACGTTTATTTTTATGAGGCAAATAAAATATAGTAAACGTAAACCAATTATTTAACCAAATTACTTTGATCGTGGGAATCTGACAATTAGCGTTACGGCTTCTCAGCGGTGAAATCCACACAATAGAGCAGGCTGTGATATACTGTACTGCGGCACAGGTTGATGTAGTGCATTCATTTCGTATAGCAAGCTGTAAGGGAGAAGGAGGAAAGCGCACGAGATGAGCGAAGTCCATCTCGGTGACCTATTATTCTGTAGCTGTGTTTTGTGTTAGAAGTTGTTCAGTTTTCCTAATTGATTGTTAATATATCGAGACGGCTCTTCGGAGAAACCTCAGTGACTGATGTCAACACTTAAAGCGTGTGCACGTGGGTGTGAGATGACCAGCTAATCAATGAATGTGTTAGAGACTTGCCAAATGACCGTTTGTAATTTGGATTTCTAGGAAATATTAATGATGAGCAAGTTAGGTCAGTTACCTGTAATGATTACCCACTTTAATAGTTCTACCTCTTGTACATGGAGTGGGGACAGAAGTATTAAAATTCTATACACCGGTACATCCACCTGATTTGGGTGTACGCTCAACGCTTGAATGCATCAGCCCTTCCGTGAAATAGCTGTGCAGTCGGAGAGAATTCTGGGTATTGTCATGCAAATGAGGCCACCAGACATAACACTTTGCTTCCAAATTGCTCTGCAGTGACAAGCAGCTTTTAAAACTGGAGCAAGGTTTCCCAAGCTAAGTGGGCAACTCTATGTATCCTCTGAGATTCACTTACTTAAAAAAATGCCTATATACCAAGTCCTAATTCCACATCTTACTAAATATCTGTACATCTCCTTCTAATGCAGATTAATGTGGTCCTCTGCTTGATTATTGTGTTTTGCTATATCATTCATAGAATCATAGAATCATAGAACAACCAGGTTGGAAGAGACCCACCGGATCATCGAGTCCAACAAATTTCATACAGTGAAAAAAAAAAAACCAAACCCCAGAGGATGCAAATAGCAGTAAGGAGTCATGTTTGATCTGGTATTCAGCAGCTCTTAAAGCCAAGGTTTTGTGATATATCACTTCAACCGGTACAAATTTTAATTAATGCTTCAGCAGCTTCTCAGCAGCACTCAAGGACTTAGAGAACAGATCACGAGTTAAAGACAAGTCTTCACCTGCCTGGTGGTTCACAGAAGATGTTTGTAATCAGAAGCTGCTCTAGTCTAGTTTCCCGACCAGCTTCAGAATTAAGTAAATGTGACAGACGTTTCTCTCTCTCTGTAACAAAGCAAGTTGATCCCAAATACTTCTGTTAACTGTGCTCGTAAAAAGGGACGTGGGAAGAGCGACAGTTAAGCATAAGGACTAACTAACATAGGCAAATCAGGATTAGGTAGCTTTAAACCACTTTAAACCAGTATCTTCATGCCAGCTGGAAGCAGGAAGGATTACAGACCACTGTCATTAAACGATGAAGAATGAGCAGAATCCAGGGCTTTGGGCTTGTTTGATTTTTTATCCAAAATTATATTAATTATATTATGAATCAGTGGGACTTCTGTTCATGTCCTGAACATGGCCGTGACTGTACTCTTAACCTCTTACCAGTGTTGTTGAATCCATACACACAAATTGCAGGACTGTCATAGGGATGGAAGTCCTTGATCTGCTGGCCAGATGAGGATTTATAAAGGCTGAGGAGGACAGTGGGTACTGGATTGCTACAAGGCTTGAACAGCTGAGTTTCTCACATCCCCTGTAGGCCAATATCAACTAGGTTGTCATTGTGATGTTGCATGTTGCCTCACAGAAATGCCTAATGGGTGTATAAATACAGATCTGAGTATCTATTTTGAGGCGTTCCCTTTTGAAAATGTAGATCTTAAGAACTTCGCAGCTAGTTAGATCTTTTAGTTCACGCATCTCTGCCCTCAGAAGTAGGAGCTTTCCTGGGATGACTGCTTACAGTTGGGGCTTTCTGGTGTTTGTTGCAAATCTAGATGGTACCTGACTTCTACAAA